>VNKC01003694.1:0-57529 GCA_008042775.1 Drosophila pectinifera
TTTAAATATTAAATATTTGAAAAAAATGAGATAAAAAATTTGGCCGATTTTTCAAAATTTTATAAGGGGTTACATCATTAAAATTGTCAAAAATTGGCAAAAATTTAATTTTTAATAATTCCTAAAATTGATATGCAGATTAATTAATCAAATAAAAACTAGCACAGAACTGCTTTCCGAATTAAAATTGAGGCTATTTTGACTTAGCAATGCTTATTTTTATCTAAAAAATCCGCATACTTGCAGTCTTCTGGAGAGCATATTTTGGCCAAAAATGGAATGACAGCCAAATGGCATATATATTCCGAATCGCTGTTTTCAAGGCTGTTTTGGCCATGTTATGGTTATTCTTAATTTAGCTTTGTTCAAAAATTAGAACATTAAAATGACGATTTACGGACCCTAAAATCCGCATACTTGCAGTCTTCTGGAGAGCATTTTTTTGTCCAAAAATGGAATGACAGCCAAATGGCATAAATATTCCGAATAGCTGTTTTCAAGGCTGCTTTGGCCAAGTTATGATTATTCTTAATTTAGCTTTGTTCAAAAATTAAAACATAAAAATGACGATTAAAGGACCCAAAAATCCGCATACTTGCGGTCTTCTGGAGAGCATATTTTGGCCAAAAATGGAATGACAGCCAAATGTCATATATATTCCGAATCGCTGTTTTCAAGGCTGTTTTGGCCATGTTATGGTTATTCTTAATTTAGCTTTGTTCAAAAATTAGAACATAAAAATGACGATTTAAGGACCCAAAAATACGCATACTTGCAGTCTTTTGGAGAGCATATTTTGGCCAAAAATGGAATGACAGCCAAATGGCATATATATTCCGAATCGCTGTTTTCAAGGCTGTTTTGGCCAAGTTATGGTTATTCTTAATTTAGCTTTGTTCAAAAATTAGAACACAAAACTGACGTTTTAAGGACCCAAAAATACGCATACTTGCAGTCTTCTGGAGAGCATAATTTGGCCAAAAATGGAATGACAGCCAAATGGCATATATATTCCGATCCGCTGTTTTCAAGGCTGCTTTGGCCAAGTTATGATTATTTTTAAGTTTGATTTGTTCAAAAATTAAAACATAAAATTGACGATTTAAGGACCCAAAAATCCGCATACTTGCGGTCTTCTGGACTGCATATTTTGGTCAAAAAGGGATTGACAGCCAAATGGCATACATATTCCGAATCGCTGTTTTCAAGGCTGTTTTGGCCATGTTATGGTTATTCTTAATTTAGCTTTGTTCAAAAATTAAAACATAAAAATGACGATTTAAGGACCCAAAAATCCGCATACTTGCGGTCTTCTGGAGAGCATATTTTGGCCAAAAATGGAATGACAGCCAAATGGCATATATATTCCGAATCGCTGTTTTCAAGGATGTTTATGCCAAGTTATGGATGTTTGTAGATTCAGTTTGTTTTCGTATTGAAAACGTTATATATAATTAGGATATTCTGATAAACAGTACTAAGTCATTACTATTTCTAAATGTAAACCATAATATTTTCTTGCAACAAACTCTGAGGAATTCACTTAATAAATATTGATATAAATATTAAGAAGTATTAGTTGTAAATAATAGCAGTATATTTATTAAATTAATTCTTCATGAATTGCTGTGAGAAAAATTATAAAAATGTGGACAAATGTGGTTTACATTTAGATGTAATTTTTATCTACAATATATATATAAAAATATAAGTATTTATTTATTTATTGTATTTATTGCCTGTTATGTTAATATATAAATATTCAAGGAATTATCTTAGAGTCAAAGTATTACGTTTTAGTTTATGGAAACCATTAAAATCACTTCAGTTCATCACCCAGTAGGTCGGCGAAAATATTTACATTCAACAATTAGGGGAAGTAGGCGTTGACTTGGCTACGAGGGCGTGCCCACACCATTCACAGCTGCCGGTGAGGCTGCGTCCAAAACATGTGATTACGCAACGAACTCGACACCTAGAACGCAGCTCGGCTCAAGGCTGTAATTACATGGCCAGGACACAAAGCAAAGCCAATCGCCGGAGCTGGGAACGTACTTTCTGGCCACACTGTGACACATTCAAATGGTAATTGTCCTCCCAAAACGGGGTGACTGTGTGTGGGGCGGCGGCGAGGAGCCAGGCTAAACCCTTTGTTGTGATCTCGAGGGGTCGGACACCATATCATTAACGCCACACCAAAGGAAAACAATTTTTCCAGCGGGGCTGGCTGAGAACTTTGGCACAGATCGAAACCGAGTGAGGAGAAAAGTCCTGCGAGTCCTGATCGCAGCGGGAACTAAATTGCTCTATTCAAACTCAATTAAAGTCAAGCTGAGCCGGCCCCGAACGAGAGCTCCGATTGTGAGTGATCCTGCCCTTTAACACTTTCAGATGCCGTTTTAACCCCCTCCGTCTTCCTTTGTCCGCGACTCCCAACAAAGGCGGCTGCTAAACGCTTCCGGTGCCGAGAGACGCAGGGAACCTGAAGGATCTCAGATCGCCTGGGATCCGATCCCACGCATTATCCAGCAACGCTCCCATTGATGTCAATCACTGGTGCCCTCTCCACGAGGGCCACAATGCAAGGTGTCGGTCTTTTGTGCCTGGCTATCTATATCTCTTCCTTTCAGCCTTTAAGAATTGAGACTCTCTTTTGGGCTTTGTGCTGCTGCTACAATTGCAATTACGTAATCGTTATCGCGATGTGCAAATCGATGAGCGGATGTTGTGTCCTCCCCCGACAGAGCCCTAGTCCCCATTAGACCCAATTTTTATTGGCCCAGACTGGTCTCATAAAAGTTGTTTGATTAATTCAAATGGCCGCCACTTGCCGCGAATCTTTCTGTTTGCCAACTCATAAAGCGGAACTTTTACGGCTCAAACAGATAGCTCCAGGGTGGGTCATAAAGCAGTGATAAACTGGATTCGAACAGGACATTTTAAGACTTCGGTATTCAAGAAACACACTAGTAAGGGAAAATTTTTGTATACTTGTAAAAAGGTCAATGCATAACTTAAAATTCACAGAGTGAAAGTAAAATTAACTTAGAATCATAGATTACTTATGGATTCTTTTCTTGTGATACCAAAAATAGCGGAAAATAAATGAGTCTATCTAAAAAATCTAAAAACGCAATTGAAAATAATTTGTTAAAATTGTTTAAAGAATTACCACATCATTTCTTCGACAAAACTCTCTCATATCTTGTGTGCTTTCAACTATACTATATATAATTTATATATTTGTTTTTTTTTTCAATTGAAATTGGTTAATCTTATTTTTGAAATTTTGGTTTTATATTAAGAACAAACTATTTGAAATTTTAAGAAGGCACCAACTTTTAAGTTTTTCCTAACAGTGTATAGTTGTTAAATAAACAATCCAAACATGTTTAGAAAAAATCTTATTTTCTGCTCTGAAATATTTATTAACTAATTGTTTTTTATAAAATTAAAAAGTCCGGACGACTTTATCATATATCTGACATAGGAGCGATCGATAAATTAATGAGACAATCTAGGAAAAAATCTCTTTGTGTTTAAATGAATATGTATATCAATATAATAATATATGGCTGTTGTGTCAAATTTCTAACTGCAAATGTATACAAGTTTCGGCAAGTTAGCTTCCTCACGTGTATTTATATGAGTATAGATACATTTAAATAAATATAAAAATACGAAGGTACACTCGATAGTGTTGGGCCGTGAAATAAGCGGTAAGCGTTTTTCAGGGGCTCGCTGAGCTTAAATGGCACGTATCCTCCCAAGGCTCTACCTGCGAAACATCGATTGACTATAAAAATAAATGTTATATAATAACTGTAGAAATTACAAAAATAAAAAAATTAAAAAAAATATTTGAAAATCAGCTGATTCGAGTTCGAGCAAGAAAGAAAATAGAAGGTGGCAACTTTATTGTCTAATAACTCCAATGTTTTCATCCAATTGTACTCAAATTATCAGAGAATGCCCACGCAAACATATTTTTTTATCGTAATATATATATATATGCAATATTCTATATATTTAATTATAATATATTAAAAGAAACTTGATGGGCAAGCAACGAATTTGTTGCCACCAAGACTTTAAGCTCCAGCTCTTATAGTCTCAAGGACCTGTTGCTTCAAACTGTCAGACGGACGTGGCTAAATCGGCTCGTCTTGTGATGCTGATCAAGAATAGAAAACTGAATATATATATGTAATATGAATTAGAAACAGGATTATTTTCTAAAACAAATTATCGAGGCACATGTGTAAGCTCACCTTTAATTTATTGATCTGATTCCGATTTGCCACCTCCGACTTCCAATCGCTGCAATAAAACTTCTCGATTTGATTGAAAACCACTTGAAATCGAAGGGAGAAAGAGGGTGGAGGCTGGAGGCTGGAGGGGAGACGGAAATAAAAACAAAATTCAGGCATCAGAACCGCAAAGTTTTAATTGAATTCACTGAACAACATAATGTTTTGCCACTTGAGTCTCGCGGGAGGACGCTAAGCAAACAATCAACAACAACGGCCACAAAAACGTCGACGGCGACGCCGCCGAGTCTGAATGACTGACTGACTGATTGACGGCCAGATTGAATGGCAGCCGAGATGGAGCGGCACTCTGATATGCCTTGGTCTAGATATGCATACACACTTGGGCGAAATTCAATTCGCCAAATCAAATCACTTGAGTGAAAATGTTGCATTCAGCCAAGGAAAATAAATAGAAAAATACACAAATAAACCGGCGGAGAGGGGGCGGAGGTGCCAAGGAGTCTTCAATGGCTTAAAGACCGCTTTGATCTTCGCCAGCATTAAACGCGCTCAATCAAACCCTTTGACTTTGAGGGAAACCATTTGCCAAATGACTAAAATTAATTACGCGGAGAAGCCGCAGGAAAATAAAGCGAACCAAGGCACAGGTAAACACCAAAGGATAATTGAAATGGGTATGTGGAAACAGTTGTGTCCTGCTTTAATGGAAGCCTCAACCTTGCCTCCATAAAATAAATAAATTTTATTTAAGAGAATATTATATTATTATAATATTATATATTTAAGAGAAGCCACAGGAAATAAAGCGAGTCAAGGCACAGGTAAACACCAAAGGATAATTGAAATGGGTCTGTGAAAACAGTCGGGTCCTGCTTTAATGGAAGGCTCTACATGGTTCCGTAAAATAAATAAAATATTTTTAAAAAGAATATTTTATTATTATTGTTATATTATATATTAAAGAGAAGTCGCAGGAAAATAAAACGAGCCAAGGCACAGGTACACACCGAAGGATAATTGAAATGGGTCTGTGGAAGCAGTTGGGTCCTGCTTTAATGGAAGCATGAACCTTACTTCCACAAAATAAATAAAATATATTTAAGGCCATCTTTCCGGTTAGCAATTTAAACCACTGGAAAATTTGACTTGTCTAAACCTTTCTTTAAAGAAAAGAACTAATTAAATTGGAGCATATAACTCTCCGAAACTTCGTGTAATATTTAGACTTAAACATACTGCTTGTATTATAATTAAGGTCTCAAATTTGAGCCAAAATATTTGTTGTCAACCTTGCTTCCATAAAATAAATAAAAATATATTTAAGGCCATCTTTCCGGTTAGTAATTTAAACCACTGGAAAACTTGACTTGTCTAAACCTTACTTTAACGAAAATAACTAATTAAATTAATGTTTATCGTTAACTCTCCGAAACTTCGTGTAATATTTTGGCCTAAACATACTGCTTGTACTATAGGTAAGGCCTAAAATTTGAGCTAAAATATTTGTTGTCAGCCTTGCTTCCATAAAATAAATAAAATATATTTAAGGCCATCCTTCCGGTTAGTAATTTAAACCTCTGGAAAATTTGACTTGTCTAAACCTTTCTTTAGGGAAAATAAATAAATACATTAGAGCTTATCATTAACCCTCTGAAACTTTTCAGTAGTATTATAAGTAAGGCTTCAAATTTGAGCCAAAATATTTGTTGTAAGGATGAATTGAAAGTCCTGTTCCCGCTGAAGCCCCGAGAAGGCGTCAACCATCAAGGACAACATTGCAGGCTGTCAAAACGATTCGCATCGTCACATCGTCCTGCGGGGTTGGAAAACTGCCTCTGACAGCCTCCCGCGAGGTGGAGTGGACCTCATTTGGCTGCGGTTTCTCTGGGAACACGCCCACCTCGCCTCTGGTAACATGGGTGCTTGCCCTCGGGGCACAAATGGCCAAATTTGGACACAAATTACTGATTTTCGGCAGCTAATCCAGGGAAGGCTGTACCAGGTCCGTTCCAACTGTGCTTGTTGGTCGTAAACACACACCGTGGGATTCGGCACGCCGGCCCGGAAGGCAACTCACCTCTTCTCCGGTCCGTTCCGGATTCCTATGCACTCCTTTCGCCTGGCCAGGACCCACTTGAGCAGAAGTCGCCTCGAGTGGGCACTTTGGCGGCGACGATTTGCTCGGAGAGGAGCGACAACAAAAATTATGCCCACACTGCGCGAAAATCGAGCCAACATCGAAATTGAGGAAGTGAGTATATTGCAGTGAGAAAACTCAAGCACACGAAGGCCACGAAGGCAGGCACACGAAGGTATGCAAGGACTTAACTTCCTTAAGGAAATACTATGCGAAATTAACCATTATATTATATTGAATTAATTTCATAGGATATTGTATATTTTCCTTTAGTTTATTAGGCTGCAAGGACCTAACCTCCTGAAGGAAATACTAGGTGGAATTAAGCCTTATATAATATTAAATTAATTTTATAGGATATTGCATATTGCATAGGACCTCACCTCCTTAAGAAAGTACTAGGCGAAATTAAGCATTATATTATATTAAATTAATTTCATAGGATATTGCATATTTTTGCTCTAGTTTATTAGGCTCCAAGGACCTAACCTCCTGAAGGAAGTACAAGGCGGAATTAAGCCTTATAAAATATTAAATTAATTTCATAGGATATTGCATATTGCATAGGACCTCACCTCCTTAAGAAAGTACTAGGCGAAATTAAGCATTATATTAAATTAATTTCATAGGATATTGCATATTTTTGCTCTAGTTTATAAGGCTGCAAGGACCTAACCTCCTGAAGGAAGTACTAAGCGAAATTAACCTTTATATTATATTGAATTAATTTCATATGATATTGCATATTTTTCTTTAGTTCATTAGGCTGATTCTGCAGTCGCAGTGTATCAGGCACTCATTATTAGAATACTTGCCCCCTCCCTCGGAGTCAACCCCTAAATTCGCAAGGAGAAAAATATGCAAAAAGAATGGAAATGAAATGAAATATGAAAACGAGGCATAAAGAAATTTGACTCAAGGATCGCGGCGGTTCGTTAAGTGGCTCGTTTCGATTACAAACGAGTGAAAAGGCCTCGGGACAATATCCCAGGCAGAGTCGTAAGTTAACCCCACCGGGCCGGCACTCGAACTTCGTTTAAGAAATTAACATCGTTTAGGCCAAGTGGCATCGGCGAGGAGGGCCAAGAACAATGGAGGGGCGGCCGAGGAGCTAGGGGAGGTGTGTGAAGGTTCCTCGGTTAATCTGTTATGACATCTAGGACCTGGAACCGCAGTGGACTCTAATCGAGCATGGATTATGAGTGGCCATCGAAGACCTACGCTCTGACAGCTCCGACAATTGGATTTGCATGGCATTTTCCCACATTTCACATTCATCCAGGACTCGGCGACTCCATGCGGGCTTACACATGTTTTTCACGGCAATTATCCTTCGGCAAACACCGCAAGTTGCTCGGAGAAAAGGTGAATTGTTTTCCCGGATGATATTGCGAAATATTATCAGTTCTTTGTGACAAAGCGCACTACAATGACTGACCCCGGAAATAGTGTTCTGTACAAATCGGTAAACAACGAGCCTGTTTTCCTCGAGTTTTCTGAATCGGGCCCAGACAATGGGGCCCGGAACGGATACAAAAGTTGTAGGGATTGTGCAACATCCATGACACTGCGAGAACCGGTTTGCATCAGGTGAAGCCGAAACGGAAGTCGCCGGCACATGTGGGCATCCTTGTATCCTGTAGTCCTATCTCGCCCTTTTCCCCGAAGAATGGTCCGTTTTGTTCTTCTAATGATCTCAGGCTGGGATGAGCTGAGAGGCCAAATTCCTGGGACAATTTGGCCATTTATTGTCACAAATCACGCCCGGCTCTGGAAAAGAACTGACAAGCGATGGGAACTACTAGAGTGTAAGCCAATTTCAGGATTATTCTGTGAATTATATTTTAATCTCAGAAGGTTGCTTTACTCAAATGCAATTACAAAATCAGACTCTGCTATATACAAACAGAAAGATAAATGAGTTATTGCAATTACAATTCATGCATTATTTATAGTACACTAGAGTGTAAGCCAATTTCAGGATTATTCTGTGAATTATATTTTAATCTTAGAAGGTTGCTTTACTCAAATTCAATTATAAACTCAGGCACAAACAGAAAGATAAATGAGTTATGGATTAGCAATTACAATTCATGCTTTATTTATGGTACCGAATAGCGCATAATACTCATATTAGGGATATCTCATTAGAACACTCCCCTCAAGGACTTCACCACCAAAATGTATTTATTATCCCCACCAGGATAAAACCTGCAGTGCCACAAACTCTCCCTTCACACGAACATCTAACGATAAATGCGCCATAATTTTTCATTTTCCAACCCAAAAGGAATGGAAATCCGTGAGCATGCCAAAAATGCTCTTAACTGCAATGACATGTGAAAAGCGCCGAAATCTGTGAAGCAATCAGATGGACACGTACAGCAGCAGAGAGAGGAAATCAAAGGGAAAATCCGGTGGGTGGATAATGGAAATGCAAAGCGAACAAAAGTTGAACTAGAAACGTGAGAAAATCCTGCTAAATCGATTCTTTGGCCATCTGCCGATGCCAGGTGTGGGGCGAACTGATTTATATAACTCGAAATGAGGGAACATCGAGTGTAACTTGCTAAAATGATACATGCATATTCCGTATCAATAATTGAACCATTCAATCAGCCGGACAAAGGCGGGAATGTAACCTCATTTGGCTTTTATGCGCGATTCATTTTTGTCATTATCGTCGATGCTCACCATTCTGGGCATTGTCAAGCCTCACATTCGCTGGATTGTTCCTGAATTTAATTAAAAAGAGAATGAATAAAAAAATTATATTTGCGGAATACAAAAAAAAGAAACCAGCTCCCCAAATGACAATTGAACGACAACAACAACGATCAACAATCGAAGCAACAACAATGCAGGAGCAAACAATGAAACGCGCGTCTCTCTCTTTTCCACAGAGAATCGGAGAATCGGCACTGAGATGGGGTTAAGCGGCACTGTCTGCGAGGGTGATTTCTGGCGGCAGGATAATGGTTAATATTGTTTTCGGATAATAGTAATCACAGGCACAACTTGACTCGACTCTCACCTGTCATCATGCCAACAAATTAGTATATAGTATATATAGTATTAATAGTGACATGTGAGCCCCACTAGCCGTCAAATTATTTTATTCAGACTTGTAGAGATAGAAATTGAGTGCTCTTATAGTGGAGACCTTTCGCGTAATTTTAAGGCGATTTGGATTGGATTTCGGTCAATGCTAAAATCACCCTTAAATTATATTAAGGGTCACCTCAACTTAAATCCAACTATTAAAAAAAGGACTGCGAGATACACCTCTATAAAATTAGCTCCATTGATACCTTGTAATCCAGGTCAGTGGTTTATCTTTGATCGGGTTTGTTGATGAGTCGAGACTTGATTTATCCTATTAAAAATCCATAGAGCTTGATTCCAAGTCAGAAAAACATAATCGGCATATAGAAGAAAGTCTCTGATGATTTATTCAGATTTTAACTGGTTTAAATAAGATGTTTTTGACAACACACTTAGAATTCAAGTGCGCTCCAGTCAATGGTAATTAGTTATATAGTAATAATTATGTAAGTAATTAGTTGTAAAGGGGCCTGCAGCACTACTACTACTGTCTACTAGTATTATAGGAAAGTAAAACCATTATAGTGACCGTAAAACAGTTCTTTTCAAGAAAGAATAAAGTAATATTGCTGGAAGACGTCTCTCTAAGTTTAGAGAAATATTATAGTATAATATTATAGTTATAATATCTATCAACATTCAGTTGTCAACAAGGCTGTATAGGGTGATTATAAATATATATATAATATATCTATATATATATAAATATATATAATAATAATAATATAATATGTTCCGAAACGCTTCCAGCACAGTTATTTACATTTCACCGAATAATCAGTTATTATTAATACAATAAATATGATGTGGGATCATGGACTTGATATTTAATTAAAATTTTAATAAATACTGGACATTAGGAACAGAGAATTGTTAACATTGTTATAAAGATGTGAGTATTTGTGCCATTATGAGCAAGTGGGGAATACAATACAATATTTCGCTGAGCATGGGAAACAAGAACGCGAATTCAGAAAAAACCTTAAATGGCATTCGAGCCTTAAAAAGCAAAAGCCGCTGTATATTTTCGTAGATTTATCCCACTCTCTGCGCCATTATCACTCACTTAGTGTCCTCGTCGGCTAAGTGAAATGCTGAATACTTAGAAAGGAAAATGTGGCCCGAGAAAACTTTTTCCATTACACAACGTACAACAGTTTTTTCTTTCATTATTATTTCAGCCTCGCTGTTGTTGGCTGTCCTGCCGTCCTTTTTTTTGGGCGAAAGCAGACACAAAGGAAACGTTGAGAACGCTGAAAGCTTTTTATGCTCTTACGCTATGTATGGGCCAGGTATAAGAGCTTTGTAAATGCAATTGGAAATTGCACTAAGCTCTGCGTGCGAGTGTGTGTGCATGGGCAAGATAAGAGAGGGGGAGCTAGAGCGATTAAGAGAGGGAATGAGTTGGACTAACTTTGGATTTGAGGTTATGGACTTCGGGGATTTGGCTAGATAGAACTGAAATCTCGTTTCCGTGGAACAAAGAAAGTTTGTACTTAACTTTGGTGTGAGGCGTGTACCTTTCATATAATTTGACACCTAATTATAGTATTATTTTTTGTTCTAAATAAATCAGAATAAATTAAGGTAAAACTTACATAAACTTTAAGAGTTTTGATTATTTTGTAATGTTATTGTGTTGCCTGTATATGATATAATGGGGACCAAAGGACTTTTGTAATCAAGCTCAGACGTTGTACGTGCATCTGGGTAAAGATTTGCCTCACTTCCACTCTTTCTTTATTCTTGCTCGCTTTTCTATGGCCAAATAAGTAAATAATTGCAGTAATATCCTTTTTGGAGCGGCCAGGAAGAAGTGAAAAAAGGGAACGGAAAAGAATGGCGAAGAATGGCGGGCGAAATGAAAGAATGTGAGAATGGAGAGCGGGGCGAGAGAATGAAAAGCGTGTTTCCATGTCCTTTTCACAAACTAAAAAGTCCTTTCACACACACACACACAGGCAGTGGAACACGCGCACAGTTCACATAGAGAGCTGTATATAGCTGAACACAGACACCCACAATGGACAAAAATTCACACCAAGGGCCCATTGTGATTGGCCCAACACACACTCGCACTCACACACTCATGGGGAGGGAGACTTGCTCTCACTCTCTCTCCCGCTATCTGTCTCTCTTTCTGGCCGCATGCAAGTTGCGGAAGTGCAACGTCGCTGTGCAAAACAATAACGGAAATTGTGTGCCCACTGTGCAAAAATCAATGTGCTCCCAGGCTCCCGCTCACTTTCTCTCTCTCTCTCCCTCTCTCTCTCTCTCGCTCGCTCGGTTGCGCTCCCGGACTCCGTCTCTCCCCCGCCCCAAACGAGGTCGCTGGAATGAGAGCAACAACAAGAACGACATCAGCGAGAGTAGTAAATCGAATAACACGAACCAGAGCCGAACGGCTGCCTGGCTTTTGGCTCTATTGAGCTCTTCTATTGAACACACCCTCAATGCGAACAACTATAACCGAAATAAAGGAGCCAATGGAACAAAGCCAACAACCGGGCGCGAACAATGGCCCAAACCAAAGAGAGAAGGAACGATGGTCGGCGAGCGGGCGAGAGAGTGAGAGCGCGCGAGCGGCGCAGCTCTCTCCCAGGTAGCAGCCCCAGCATCCGTCCCGCTCTCGCGACCGTCAGCATACCTGGCAGGGCAGCGCGTCTCTTCTTCCGAAGAGAGCCCGAGATTTGGCTTCGGTCGTGTCGGTCTCAATTAAGCAGCATACGAATCATTCAAAGAGTAACCGTTGAGCCGAGCAGTAGCACTACCAAGAGCGCAAGCAAAGCAGAGCAAAGCAAAGCAAAGACAGTTGAAAAAAAAAACAGTTAAACAGAGATCGAAGAATACAACAGCGGACATAACGATAAGACCAGCTACGCGACATTGTGAGCGAAGTGAAGTGTGTTAACCAAGTGAATCCCGCATAGATATCGTGTTTCGCGCCACAGCCATGGCCACTTTATCCACGCACCCGAACTACGGCTTCCATCTGGGCCAGGCCCAAGGTCTGGAGCTGCCCGCGCCGGGCGACTACGCGCCCCAGGGCCAGCTGCAGCTGAGTCCCGGCATGGACATGGACATCAAGCGCGTGCTGCACTACTCCCAGAGCCTGGCCGCCATGGGCGGCTCGCCCGGCGGCAGCAACGTCGCCTCCAACATGGGCCACCACATGTCATCCGGCCACATGGGCTCCCACCACATGCACCAGGCGGTGTCCGCCCAGCAGACGCTCTCCCCGAACAGCTCCATCGGCTCTGCCGGGAGTCTGGGCAGTCAGAGCAGCCTGGGCAGCAACTCCGGCTCCGGAACTGGCCACCAGTCCGCCGGTATGCACAGCCTGGCCACCTCGCCGGGCCAGGAAGGACACATCAAGCGGCCGATGAACGCGTTCATGGTGTGGTCCCGCCTGCAGCGCCGTCAGATCGCCAAGGACAACCCCAAGATGCACAACTCGGAGATCTCCAAGCGCCTGGGCGCCGAGTGGAAGCTGCTGGCGGAGTCCGAGAAGCGGCCCTTCATCGACGAGGCCAAGCGCCTCCGGGCGCTGCACATGAAGGAGCACCCGGACTACAAGTACCGCCCGCGCCGCAAGCCCAAGAACCCACTCACAGCCGGACCGCAGGGAGGACTCCAGATGCAGGGACAGCAGATGATGGGCCAGCAGAAGCTGGGCGCGGGAGCTGGAGCCGGAGCCGGGGGCTACAACCCGTTCCACCAGCTGCCCCCTTACTTCGCGCCCTCGCACCACCTGGACCAGCCGTACCCGGTGCCGTACTTCGGCGGCTTCGATCCCTTGGCCCTGTCCAAGCTCCACCAGTCCCAGGCGGCGGCAGCGGCGGCGGTGAACAACCACAACAACAGCCACAGCCACAAGGTGCTGGAGGCCCAGGGTCAGGCTCCGCCCCAGCTTCCGCCCACCTCGCTGAGCAGCTTCTACTCGGGCATCTACTCCGGCATCTCGGCGCCTTCGCTGTACGCCGCCCACTCCGCCAACGCCGCCGGACTGTACACGTCCTCGTCGACCTCCTCCCCGGGATCCTCGCCCGGCACCATCACGCCCAACGGCATGGACGGATCCATGGACAGCGCTCTGAGGAGACCGGTCCCGGTGCTCTATTAGGGCCAGCTCTTCTAGGGGTAGAGTACAGAGTAGAGTACAATTGTTGAAGCATTCCCAAAGTGATCCACTGGTTTTAAATCTTCAAAAGCTCTAAGTAAGCCAATCCTCCAAACACCTAACTCCGCTTAATCCTAGTACAATCTCCGCGCACTTCAGACCTAGGACATAAGACAGGACACGAATCATTCCTAGCCAATATACAAACTACTCTATAATTTATTCGCGCACTCACTGGATTTAAGGCCACACAAAACTAATTGTAAATTAATTTTATTTAGTTTTAAGCATTGAGAGAGCGCCTCCTCCTTGTTGTTTTTTCGTACGAGTATCAGCACCATCTAAAATGTAGCCTCTAAGTCTAAACGTCTAACCCCAAATTGTAAATATCCCAGCCAATCTCGTTATAGTCTCAGTGTAGCCCGAAGCGCGAGGAAGAACTTACATCAATGTATTATTGTATTATTAATTGTATTAAAAGTAAACGTTATCTCTAAGCAAACTGGTAAATGAATACCAACACAAAGCAAAGACATTTAAAAATGAATAAAAAACAAAATTATCTGAGAAAACCAACTTCGAGATCTTTTCTATTTATCTTAAATACATTTCAGGATTCTGGGACATTATCGATCTATAGAGAAGGTGTTCTCATGGCTGATGGGATAAAACAAAATATCAGTTATATTTCTCGATGAAGAACAAAGGTTTAATCAACCCTAAACAGAAATATATTATATTCATCACCAGAAGATTTAATAAAAAAACAATAATAGAATTATATAGAGGCATTTAATAATCACATCTTTGAAAGACTTTTACATTAAGCTAAAGTAGTTTTTGTAAAATATTTTAATATGAAACTGTTGTATCCTTTTCATTTCATCGCGTTCTTCATTAAGTTTTCCAAAATATATGTGACTTTCAGCTTCATATTCTTAACGATTATAATTTGTTATTATAATCCATAATTGGATTACCATATCTGCTTGTTTTATTTTCTGATTCTTTCGCTAAAACTTTAGACAAAAGTAGTTTATGTTCTCCAATCGCATCAAGCGTGTCTGCAAAATTCATTACCAATTTGAATATTCATAAGAGGGCCATTAACATAATATTGTCAGCATTGAGTGAGTCACACGGATAAGCTGCTAAGGCATTCATGTCATCATCACCTTAATGCGACTGACTTTTCACCTTTTGCCGTATTGATCTTAGCCTGAATTCCTCTCCTTTTACTGGCCAAATTAACCTTGTCTCAGGGTTTCTTGGCTATTATTTCTCATTTTTGTGGGTTGTTTTTTTTTTGATAGCCTACACCCGCTGGGAGGAGAAGAAAAAACTAAATTTGATTTGCCATTATACAACTATTTGCCGTTGTGTATTAATTTCTATTGATTAATGCGCTGTTTATTTGCGCCTCCAAGACAGAATTCGATAGTCTGAACAAAAGGTGGTCTCTCCGATCTTCGGATGGGGGCCACATTGTGTATATTTTTTGGGATCAGCGGGGGGCCCTCTAGGGCCTCACTATCCGGAGTGTAACAGAATCCCCTGGCGAAAGAAATCAACGCGTGTTTTCCGTTTTGATTTTTGGCTTCTTCTCGTAATAATAATAAGAATAATTGCGGTCATTAATAAATCCACTTGCATTGTCTCCCGCGATCCCCAGCTCTTCGATGGCCGTTTTCTACTCCTCGGCTGGCTCCTATTCATCTTGCCCTCCCCTTCCCCCGTGTGTGTGTCAAATGTGTTAAAATATCAAATATTGATTATTGTTGTTATTATGCGTATTGTTGATATTGGTCGTTTTGTTGCTCGGCTTTGTTGTTGTTGCCTGCCGCGTTTCTCCGTTCTTCACTCGATATCTATATTTCACAAATATTTACCCAGCATTGACGTGATAGTGAATAATTATATAAGGATTGGATTCTCCGAGCTCAGCTCTTTGGGCCAGATTCTGGTAGGGGTTTGAATGGGTTAGTTGATAAGAGGAGAAGTCAAAAGAAAGGTTTAACAGCGTGTTATTGGAAAAATAATATGTAAACATAATGGTTAGATATTCTTGATCAACAACAGCCGATTCGATCTAGCCAAGTCTGACAGACTTTCAGAGCGATCTAGATGAAACTTTCCAAATAGTTTTTCTTTTCTAATGCAGGTTGTATGTAAGTTTTTCTGAGTAATATAGCTGTCAAAAGAACGATCGTAAAATTAAATAAATGTAATAATAATAATAATAATAATAATAATAATAATTGTCTCTCAACATTTACATATATATTTACTCCGAGATATTTTATGGCTTTAATTTTAATAGGTAATTTATATAACAATTTGAGGAATTGCAAACGTCTATGTTTCAGTTTGTGATGCGTTTTCTTTAGTTTAATAATATAAATGAATGTCCTCTTATTACCCTAATAGGTAATTTATATAATAATTTGAGGAATTGCAAACCTCTATGTTTCTGTTTGTGATGTGTTTTCTTTAGTCAAAATATATAAATGAGTTTTATTTCTCTTCATTCTTCCTATATTTTTAAGTATTCCTTCGGGATTAGATTTTAGGGTCTTCCAATTAATTATATATCAATTAAAAACCTCTTCCTTTTATATATAAAAGTAATATAAATGCCCAGTATCCTAGGAACTGTTGGGTCAACTTACTAACTTCAAGGAAGACATACTTAGCATTCCCAAAGTTAGCTTCCCTGCTTGTTAAGGTAATAAAGAAATATTAATTCATTAATTATTAAATATAATATATATATAATATTTTATAATTTAATTCATTCATTATTAAATAGCCTGATATAATCGTACCAATGAAATGTATATCTTTTTAATGACTTATATACAGTCTCAATTTTAATATTCCTTCATTGAGCCCAATCGGAAGTGATTATCCTGCGCTTAAGGCCTAATCCAGTCCAAGACTAAGCCTTAAACACACCTCACGCCTCCCTGATCCGTAGTTCCCCCTCTCATCGAGAATATGATCGCAGATCGCTGTGAAATAATTGAAATTCCAGTTCAACTCGTTGGGTTTTTAAGGATTGTCGAAAACACTTTATGGCCGTGCTCGCCTACGCCTCTTACTCCCGAAAACACGCCCGCGACCCATTTGGTCATGTCTGTATACAAATATAATTTGCAGCCGCGGGTGCTTCGATTTTTTACGACTTTATGGCCGGGGATTAGCGTCCGGTCCGCAGAAAGGAGTGTGCAGAATGTCGCGAGATTTTTATGCATCTATCGAGTGTTTGGGTTGTTGTTGCTTGGCTACCTGAGGCAACTAAGACCCGGATTAGCGGCGACAGACTCTTGATTTCCTTCAAGTTTTCCCAAAAATCCCTGGTGTTTTTGTGCACTTTTTTAGGCGAAAGATGCGCTCGCTAATCCGGGGGATTAGCGACAAAGGCCCAGACGGATTAGCATAACGGTGATACAATTTGCCGGCCAAATTATTGCGACGACCTCGTGCTAGCCTCATTTTTCAGCCGTTAAGGTTTCCAGATACCGTTCTTACGCGGAAGGTCCTGTTTATTGACCATTCTGGCTGCGGCCCATAAACCATTAACTCTAAGGAAGATCGGCCTGCAAAGGGGTCAAGCTGTTGTCGGCCAGCTCCCTCAGTTCCCTATATATCTGTCCCATCCCTGGCTATATCCGCAACATGGCGGCGTTGTCAGTCGCCTGTCAATTCCTCCCACTCCCAGGACTACCCTTTCCCCACTTTGTGTCTCTGTGCAGCCTAATTTGTGGGTGGTGGCTTTTTGTCAAACTGTTTCATATTTGCAACTGCTTAACAGGGTTGCTTATCGACCACACTGTCCTGCAGGATTAAGGTCTAAGTAAGGATTGAGGCAGTAACTTTACACTTTACTGTTGCGTAGTATCTAGGGGTAATTTCCCATTATGTTTTTCAATTTGTAGTAATTTGGGAACTTATTGAAATTGAAGAGATTGCTAATTTAAGTACATTTAGATATATTTATTTTATTTATATTAAAGATAGGAAGATGAACCTTTAATCGCTTTAAGAGGAATTCAATATCTTTACAATGTAGACATCTTTAAATAATTCTTATGATTTTTTATTTTTTTTTTGAGGGTGCTAATTTAAGTACTATTTTAAGGAAAGACTATGAACAAGCTAAATTTTGTTTTAATTGCTAATTTAAGTACATTTAGATATATTTATTTTACTTATATTAAAGATAGGAAGATTAGCCATTAATCGCTTTAAGACGAATTCAATATCTGTACAATGTAGACATCTTTAAATAGTTCTTTTGAGATTGCTAATTTAAGTATATTTAGATATATTTATTTAGATATATTTATTTTATTTTAAGGATAGGAAGATGAGCAATTAACCACCTTAAGAGAAAGTCCATATCTGTATAATGTAGACATCTTTAAATAGTTCTTATGATTATTATTACATTCCTATGTAGAATAGCATAACTTGCGCACTTTATTTAAACTTTGCTGCTTAGTGTCATGTCTCATATTTCATTCAATATCGAGAACGGCTACCCACTCCCACTCCCTGAAGCACCACCCACGAGCCACCCCAGAACCCCCATCCTAACCGCCACCCCGACCCCGTCCCGTGCCGTCTGGACGTGAAGCATATTGTCGAGGGTGGCTACAGCCGAAGCTATATAGCTATAGCTGCAAGCCACTGCGACTGTGGCGCGTGGTTGACAAGTAGCAAAGCGTGGCGGCTTTTTAAGTGCTAGTTTGACATTTTTTTCGCTTCCACTGCGACGGTTCCCGTCCACCGCCGCTGCCGCTGCCTCCCCGCGCTCCTCCTGCGGCGCTAACCAGCCAACCAGACCGTCAATAAGTCGCAGGCTAACAATTAATTAAAAGCCTCCACCGCACAAAAAGCACGGCGCACTTAGGCAAATGAGCAGCGACAGCGAGCAGCAAGAGCGGGCGTCCCACGTCCCACGGGGCGTATGCGCGACGCCAACTGGGACATAATTTGTCAGCGAGCACAGGGCGTCAAAGCAGCAAGGAAATTGCAGTCGTAAGTGCAAGGATAGCGCTGATTTGCCTCGAGTGAAGTCGCGTCGAGTTGTTGTCAACTCAACGGCGTCATTAACATTTGGCACGAACGCCAAATGGAAATTAAATGATGATAAATTTGCAACCAGCCGCAACTTGACAACTGATTGCAGCAACTGGAGTGGAGTGGCAGCGGAATCGGCAGGAAGGACGAACGGCAGAACAGGACCTACCGGCGAAGCATTTGCATAAACGGCAACTGTTCGGGGCTCATTCAGTTGTATCAAATTTGATTAGGTGCGAGGCATTTGTCAAAGCAGAATGTTCGGAGTACTGCGCCCCGACCGGGCGACAAATTTGTGGTTGCCTCGCCCTCCCAGCCAACCCTCCAAGGCGACAGCGATTGATGAGCTCCGCATTCCGTCCTCCTGTCTTCAGTATTCCGAGCTGGACGCTCGGCGTCGAGTGCCACAACACTTACGCCCTGCACATGAGCTTGATGAGCTGGAGTTGATGATCGCAGTCTGGGAATTGAAAAATCACACATATTCCGAGTTAGCAGGAAAGGGTGAAAAGCAGACAAAGGATCGACGTTATTAGCACGCAAATTAGCTGTGAGAGCAGCTAATTGACACAAATACTGAATCGCTCTGCAAAACAATAGGTATTTGCAAAAGTTATTTTCTAAAAGCCCATATCTTGCTTTATTCTTTTGCCGGGTATTATAGTCCTAGATAGAAGTTTGCCACGAGGTATATAGAGAATACATGTTTTCTATTAGCATCAACAACCGTGTCGATCTAGACGAGATAAACTCGTCCGTCCGTCCGTCTGTCCGTTGTGTCCGTTTATCCGTCCGTTTCTACGCCATATAGTCTCTCAACTTTAGAGCTATCTGAATGAAATATCCCGGAAAGGGCCTGATCGGACAACTATATCAAATAGCTGCCATATGAACCATCAAGAAATGTTTTGAAAATAATGACAACTTCTTTATTTTTCCACGCCTTTTCATTTATTCTAAGATATAGCATTTTATTATGATTACAGAATTACGGGCTTAATTTTACAAAATTCGTACAACTATGTCATATAGCTGCCATGGGAACAATGGGAAAATCAGAAGAAAAATTTATAAATTCTTTTTTCCAACATTTAGGCACTTAACACGAGATATAGAAATAAATATCGCTAGTGTTGGGTCAAATTGCAAAACTGCAAGGGTATATAAACTTGGCCTTTCCGAAGTTAACCTCATCATTTTTTTAAAATTATTTTAAGCACGAAATGCATTTTTATATCAATTCTGCAAATTTGTCTAAAAGAGATTTCCCTCTCTCCCTCTTTAATTTATTTCGTAGATACTCACTGAAGGCATTATTCAATGGAAAAAAAATGTTGAACAAATATATATATATATACATCTGTACAGGGTTTCTATGCCGTTTTGTATTCGAAATACCTATATTTTCATATAAATAAACAAGCCGCAGGATTTTTCTCCATTCAATTATATTAGCGGAATCCTGCTCTGAAAGAGCTTTAAACTGCGTACTATTCTTCGGTGGCATCAATTAGCTTTTAATTCCCATTTAAAAACCCTCATTTTTCCCTCTCAAAGCTGACTATTATGCGACTCAGTTGCCAATAGAGCTTACATTTTTGTTGTAATTATTTATGGGAATATTTATACTTGTAAACATTTTATCAATTGATCCCTGGACTCTTCCATATTACTTGAAACTCTTGGCGGGCGTCCAGCGTTCGCATGACAATGGGCCGGCGAATGAAAGGATTTTTATGACGCGAGCCGAGTGGAAAACTTCCGTCCTGTGCTCCTGGCCGCTCTTCACCACGTGTCAGAGAGCTTGGAGCAGGGGCGCGCTAAAAGGGACTGGGACTGGAATTAAACCCCGGGACGTTGCCGCATTGTCTATTCTGCTGTGTTCTGCTCTGGGTGTTCTACTACACTGAAGAAGATTTTTCTTATTTCTCAAACATTTAGGAAAACTGTTTCTAACAACACTAGTGAATTCGGACAGAAAAACATATATTTTTCTGCAATTTAATAGTTGACATTATGTTAAGGAAAATGTCTCCCTTTTATAAAAAACAAAAATTAAATATGTTAGCACTTCCTTAAACGATTTTAAATACCCATTTGAAATTTGCTGTTCCTGATATTCTGTTTATAATTAATATATATATATATATATTTTTTGTTAATAATAATCTAAATAGCAGGAAAATACCTCCTTTTATGAAATACAAAAATTAAATAAGTTAGCAGTTCCTTAAAAGATTTTAAATACCCATTTGAAATTTGCTCATCTTGAATTTCTAACTTAAGAGTAATTTATTATGAAATAGAGCTATACTTTTAGTAATACTCTGAATAGAAATTATAGAGTAATACAATATATAACTATACTACTTAGTCTTAATGGAGAAGATACTTTATTTTACTTTAAATAAGTTAGAACTCCCTTAAAAGATTTTAAATACCCATTTGAAATTTGCTAGTAATTTATTATGAAATATAGCTATATTTTTAACAATATTCTGAATAGCAATAATGGAGTAATACAATATATAATGACACTACTTAGCCTTAATGGATAGAAACTTTATTTTACTTTAAATAAGTTAGAACTACATTAAAAGTTTTTAATTATCCATTTGAATATTGCTCGTCATGAACTTCTAATTTAAGAGTAGTTTATTATAAAATATAGCTATATTTTTAGTAATATTCTGAATAGCATTTATACAGTAATACAATATATAACGATACAAAATTTATTTTCCAGTGCACGTGGATGTGATCCATGGCATCGTTGCGGCTGCCTAATGCAGTATTGTTCCTGTCCAGTGAGACGAGGACAACAACAACAGCGGGACCAGCGGAAGGAGCCGTAGTCAGAGCCAGAGCCAGAGCCGGAGTCGGAGCAGGAGCAGGAGCAGCAGCAGGAGCAGATCCGGGAGATCCGGGAGTCTTTATGGCATTTCATAACTGCTCTCGAGCGTAATTTGTTTCCTGTTTACGCGCAGCAGGACATCGCACATCGCGTGCGCAGTGGCGTATAAATTATTGCCCGAATCATGGCCTGACGAGTGCGGAAACCACCACCAGATCCATGTGACCCGTCGCCGGTGCATCTCGGACTCGGATTCGGATACGGATTCGGATTCACAGCCAGCTTCAGACTCAAGTGTTTGCCCATTAATTTGCTTAGGCTAGGGTGCTAGGGCAGCCCTCCACCTCAGCCCTCCCCTGCCACGCAAATATTTGCATAAATTTGTAATAATTTTATCGTCAATTTGTGTTTTATTAGCGTGTTCCGAGGCCCTCTCCGCCCCTTCGGTCTGCCTTTGATTTGTGGCCTGTTGCGGGTGTCTTCCCTCTTCCATGGCCACGGCTGGGTTTTAATATTTTTATTAATTTGTTTAAAATTTGTCACTTCTACCGTGGTGTTTCTCAATGGCCACTGATTATGATAAATGGGCGCCTGATGATGAAAGCGGTCAGTCAGATGGAAGTTTTTGAAGAGACTTTTATGCAGGGCTGAGAAAATTTCGCACTTCAGAAAGAAGAGCTAAGAATCCTTTGAAATTTCAACAGAAAAATAAAATAAATATAAGAATAATAAAGATAATATTTCAAGCTAAGGTAAATGTTGTATTTAAAACCTTTGGAGCTCTATGAGTCTTTTTATTGTTACAGAATTTAGCTTGCATGCCATATTAATTTTTATTTCAAACGATTTTGTAGATATATAGTAGAAACAAAATGTATAAAATAAATAAAAGAAGGCATAGAAATATAGTAGAATTTTATAGAAATATAGTAGAAACAAATTGTATAAAATCCATAAATGAAGGCATAGGAGCGACAATTAATTATTATTATTGCAATTAATTAATTACAGTTTACTGAGCACCTTTTACCAGAATTTACAAAAGGCAACTCATAGATTAGCCCAATTGTTATCAACAAATGTTCAATTCCCTACAACAAATAGAGGACCCATACCTAACAGTTATTCCCCCATTCCGGCTTAGTCCTAAATAGGAAATGGCTTAATTCTGGCCTGGTTAGCGCATTGATTTGTCCCGTGTCCCAGGACAAAGGAGGAGTTATAGGAGTTACAGGCTCCAAAGCAAGTACAGAGGTGAGGGTGCAGTTGGAGGAACACAGCCAACAACTGGCGCACGGCAAACAGATGAGTCGAGGGACCTAACGAGTTGGGTTCCCGGCCTTTATTGTGACATAATTAACTCCTCGATGTGGCCCGACAGGCGATTACATAACGCTTACCAGGCGGCGGGCGGGGGGATTAGGCGGCCGATTACGCACAGAGCGAAAACGCAAACTGTTTACATTTTTGGCAAACAACGAGCGGAAATGCAGGCTCCCGGACAAACAAATAACCCGTACAGCGGACCAGGACCTGGAACAGGAAGGGCTGGGGACCGGCAGGACAATGGTCCGGCGGCTCACAATGGCCGCCTCGCATCCATCCATGCGCCAGCTGCCCGATGTCGAAGCGACATGGAGTGGAGTGTCTATAGGGCCCAGAAGAAAGCCGGCCTAGAAAAGAAAGCAAACGTCGCTAAGGGCAGAGGAACAGCCGCAGAAACAGCAAGCGAAACAAAAATAGAAACAGAAAATAGAAACAGAAAATAGAAAATAGAAGACTGAAAACAGTCTTTATTGATAATTGCATTTGGCCATTGTCGGACTCCGATCTGCTCAATGGGTTAAACGCCACCAGATGGCTGGGCCCTCGTCTGCTAACTGCCAATAGCTTAGGATTATAACTGTAGCCCCGGAGTATACACTTGGGCCAACGGAATTGTGCTCTCTTTCTGTTGGACACTAATCACATTTAATAACAATTTTGGCAACGGCGCGCAGGGGCGGGGGTCTGCCCAACTCATCAACACCTTGACGAATCGCAAACAAAACCAAATTTGAGTAATCAGCTTCATTCAACAAAAGTTGAAAAGAGTTGAGAAACGTGTAGCAAAAACAGACGGCCAGGGAGACTAAATACAAGACGGAATAACGAAAATGAATTATGGAATTTATTTTTTCATATGGTAAAGCGGGGATACCCTTTAGAATCATCTTTAGATATTATTATCTGTAGTAACCTTCAACTTTAAACTGACTCCCTGCTCTTATAATTAATTATTATTAATTAATATTATGGTACTTTATTTTTATATTAACATATTATTACACTATTTGCTTAGTAATATTGAGGTGCAATTTTGTTTGAGACATATTATCCCTTGAAACCCCATTATCCTCTCTCCTTTTTGCGTTTCCTAAACAAAGAACAAATTTAATTTATTAATTACTCATGTTTAAACTTATTAGATATTATTATATGCAGTCCCCTCAAATTGAAACTGAC
Organism: Drosophila pectinifera; assembly: GCA_008042775.1. NCBI lineage: Eukaryota > Metazoa > Arthropoda > Insecta > Diptera > Drosophilidae > Drosophila > Drosophila pectinifera. Next base: position 24,081 of record VNKC01003694.1, read on the forward strand.
CTCTTCTCTTATAATTTAGTATTGTAAGACATTGGTTCTATTAAATGTATCTTTTTGTATTAATAGTTTAAATTAATTTTATTTAATTTTACTTTAATTTAGCTTTATTTTAGTTTAGTAATAAAATATATAAAGATAAGACTAGAGCCAATAAACCAAACATACAATTTCAGCTTAGAGTTGGTACTGTATTCTTATATTAATATATAATATATTGGCTTAGTAATATTGAGGTCCAATTTTGTTTTAGACATATTAGCACTTCAAACCCCATTCTCTTCACTTGTTTTGGAGTTTCCTAAGCAAAAAACAAATTTAAATTAATAATCTTTAAGCTTATTAGTAATTATTATATGTAGTCCCCTCAAATTTAAACTGACCTCTTCTCTTGTAATTAAATATAAGACATTTGTTCTATTAAATTAAGCTTCATATTATTTTATATAATATTAAGACTAGAGCACATACATATAAATTCAGTCTAAGCTTGGAACTGTATTCTTATATTAATATATATGATATTAGAATTTTAAGGTCTAATTTATTTTTAGACATATTATTTATCACTTGAAACTCTATTCTCTTCACTTGCTTTAGAGGGTCGTAAGCACTTTATATTTAAAAATTTAAAGCTCTGAGATGATCTTGTGAACGCAGTTCCTCAAGCCCAGGGGGAGGGCATCCAGGGCAAGGTCTCCCCGACGGTCTTTCCCACCAGCCAGCACCGCGGTAGGATCTGGGAGCGGGGTCTTGGGGCTAAGCCGGGGCCCCACAATAATAACAAAACGCAAACAACAAAAGCGCTTAAATGAAACAAAGCCCGCGGACAATGGGTGCGCATTATTTTCTAATTTATCGGCATTGTCTGGTGGAAGCCCCTCGCTTGGGATCGCCTCGGTTCGGCTCGGATCGGATCGGCTCCGATGGGATGGGATTGGTTCCTATATCGTACCGCACCGCACCGGGGCTTGTTCGATTTTCTGTTTTGATTTGGCCTTTTTCCCGGCCGAAAAGCTCATTGTTGTTGCTTGTTTTCATTATTGATTTAAACAAATCGAACAGCAAGTGAAGAGCGGTATTAATGCGGTTTTAATGAAGTAATAAACCACACTGGCGAGTCATCGCGATTTCTTTGGACCTTCGGCTCCCCCCCAAAGCCAGCCACAACATCTATACAAATACAGAGCCGTAATTAGTTTTAATCTCGCGAAACCCATCTCTCGGACAATCCCGGCAATTAATTGCATTTTGTCATTACAAATTATAGAACAGAATCTGAGTCAAATAACCAGGCTGATAGCCACATCTGGTTGCAGTTTGGCACGCAATTTTACTTGGCCAACTCTGGGTTGGGTTTTGGGAATGGGTCTGGGACTGGGACTGGGATTGTCCGATTCCGCTGGGTTGGGCCAAACACTTTCGCTTCGAGCCGACTCCATTCTCTGGCGGCCTCTGTGACAAATGTTACGTTCCAATAATTATGTAAAGAGCCAAACGGAAGGTTTGGCCAGCGAGTGACCCAGTTTGTTCCGATCATTTATGTCGAACTGGTGGTTTCTATGAATGGATGTTTTGGCCTGCGAAACTCATTCTAGTTAAGCTTCTATATATTATTTAAATCACGATTTAAGTGTGTCGCACTAAACATAAAATCTATAATCTATATGTTCGTCGGAACATCTTAATTTCATCTCGACAGGTCATCTTAAGTCAGGCACCTCAGATAATTTTCTATAAATAAATGTTTTTGGTTTGCGAACTCATTCTAGGTAAGCTTCTTATATATCATTTAAATCGCGATTTAAGTGTGTCTTACTAAACATAAAATCTATAATTTATATGTGCGTCGTTACATCTTAATTTCATCTTGAAAAGTCATCTTAAGTCAGGCACCTCAGATAATTTTTAAGGCTTTTAACCAAACCTAGGCCAACAGAGAACTTTCCCGCTTGGTTTTCCATTTGAGAAAGAAAATTGGTGTTAAAATTCTATATTTCAAACAAAAGATTCTGGTGTTTTTAAGCTTCAGTCTGTTCTATTTAAATAAATCAAACTAGTCAACAAAATACAAGTTAAAATGATTAAGAAAACTTGACATCATCTTAGAAATAATATATACCTCTTTAATATACATGTGTATCAATATTATAATATTATGTATTATTATTATTTATACCTTGTGTAGTCTTATTATAATATTATGTATTTATTTTCCATGATGATAATAATTATTATCATTATTATAAAATTATGTATTATTATTATATATACCTTGTGTATTCTTATTATAATATTTATGTATTTATTTTCCATTTGAGTCCCGCCTTGGTTGATGATCAAGTAATTTTTATAAGCGGGGATAGATCTACTTTTATTAAAGTATTATAGCTAAATTGTGTTGATCTTTTCAAAGAGAATTAATTGGGAAATTTATATATATGAATATTATACGTATATTATATAATATAAAGAGGTAAATACTTCAGTGAGACTGATAATAATAAGACTATTATACAACTTTCATTGTAGGTTGTTAATGGAAGTATCCAGCGATTCCAATTGTTTACTACCACCAACGATTTAATATGTTCCCTATGAATGTTGAGTTGCTTGGCTAAATGAAATTGAATTAACAGTCAATCAAACAAGAGATGTTTATAATTCAAATGAGCAGTGTAAGGATCCCCCTGAAGAGTCCTAAAAGGATTCAAATATTTGCTCAGCCCGTGCTGGCATTTCTCCACTATCCTTGCCAGCGAACCCAGTTATTACCGGGAAGCGGGATGTATCAGCGTCACGAGCTGTCTCCCCAGAGACCAAACAAAGTCGCGACAAAACCAATTGACAGAATCCTGCCGAGCCTTGGCGACTTGGCCCAATGTTAATTACAGAGATGACTGAACCGTCAGACAAAAAGCGAAGCGACAAATTCCAGTTAATAGTCGAGAAGAGAACAACGCTGTCCGCGTGTGTGCCCATCAATTAACAATAGTTTGCGATGGACCCAGCTCACGACTCCTACAAGGGCCAACTACTGTGTGGATCCGTCCGATATACGCTATATTATTTGACTTGACTGCCGGCCACTAAACGACGGCAAACAGAGGAGCAACAGGCCCGATTGGCTGTCAATCGGCTGTGGAAGCGTCAACTGGATCTTGTAACTGCAGTTCAGAGATTTGATACCGAGCACTTGGTGTGGAGAAGGGTATATTGGTTTAATGTACAGTTCAGGCATACAGGCACTTATCCAAAATAAATAAATTATTTCTATGTATCCAGTTTGCTAATTCGAAAATAGTAGTAGTATGGATACTAATAGACTACTGTCTATTGTTCATTAATTTAATTAGAAGAAGGGTATATTATTTTTACTTACAGTACAGGCATATTAGCACTTATCCAAAATAATCAAAATTATTTCTATGTAGCCAGTTTGCTAATTCGAAAATAGTAGTAGTATGGATACTAATAGACTACTGTCTATTGTTCATTAATTTAATTAGAAGAAGGGTATATCTTTTTTACTTACAGTACAGGCATATTAGCACTTATCCAAAATAATCAAAATTATTTCTATGTATCCAGCTTCCTAATTCGATAGTAGTTTTAGTATCCATAATATCTATTGTTACTTAATTTAATTATGTATTCTATTCAGATGAAGTTTCATCTTCCTTAAGTTCTATTGTTTATTAATTTAAGTATATTACTTGCAGCCAAGAGACTGCTCTAGTATCTTTATATTTTGTACCACCCTTATGGTTATATACCTTTATGGTTATTATATTATTATTATATTTTTAAATAGGACTCATATCTTAAAGATTTTTTAAAGATATTCCACCACTAGTTAATAGAACCCTCTCTGCACTTTAAAATTACTGAGGATCACTGTTGTTAATTAATTTAATTATGTATTCTATTCAGATTGAGTTTCAGCCTTCATAAGTTCCATTGTTTATTAATTTAAGTATATTACTTGCTTACAACTAAGCAGCCAAGAGACTGTGCTAATAACTTTATATTTTGAACAACTCTTATGTTTATATACCCTAATGGTTATTTTATTATTATTATGTTTTTTAATAGGACTTATAATTAAAATAATAATAATAATATTAGTTACGTTTTAATGATATTCCACCACTAGTTAACAAAACCATCTCAGCTCTGTAAGTTTATTGAGGAGCAATACGCTCCTCACTGGGTATCCCATAGTCGAGACACTCCTCCTATTATCATTGGACGCTGCTCTTAAATGCAAATGAGCCCCTGCAATGGGAGTAGTTTCGATCTGTTTGTTTTGGGCCATTTGTAGTTTGACTTTGTAATTCGTAGCTCCGCTTAACACTCGATTGGTTTTGTTGTTTAGCACGAGTGTCTGATCATGGCTACCTATGATGGGCCAGGAACCCTCGGCTCTCCACTCCAGGCAGCTGCCTGGGTGCCCCTGTTCGCTATCATTAGGGTTCATTATGTCCGATGTCCAGGAAAGGTGTTCTGCTCTCCGCTGCATTTCGTTTGATTTGGCATGTTTATTGTTTGATTTTGTTTTTGTTTACGCTCGATACCATTGCGAATTTCTCGGCGCAAACTGTGCTGCGAACATAATTACGTTAATTCTTCGGGCCATCATCGTCGGGCCTGAGGTATGAGGGTAGCAGCGGATCCGATGTCGCCCCTCCCTCCCAAAAACATATAGTTGCTTGATTTATGATGTGACGGAAGTGTAGTGTTTCGGAATTTATTAGACAAAACATTGCTTCTGTCCGGTCTCGGGTTACGCAGCATCGCAGGGATCTCCGGTACTCTGCTGTCCACTAAAAGACGCATTCTACACTCTGAAAAGTTCCCTAAACTCCCCAGGAGTGGTGTATTTGTCAGTTAAAACTGAAGGAAGATTTCCCTTAGTGCACTGCACCTACTGGTAGCTGAAAAACTTCCACAAAAGGACTCGAAACTGTCACAAAAAGGAGCAGCAGCCTGGCAAGGAGCAGCCATGCGGCCACCGCTGCCACACCAGAAAAAGGCTTCGATGGCAACGCATTCAATCGAGTGGGTCCCGCATGCGAAAAAATTGAGAGAAATGCAAACTTTTGGCGAGACATTTTTCGCTGAATTCATCTACGAAACACGAGTACAGTGGGTACAGTGGGTGGTGTGCACATACATACAGTTGCGCACAAAATAATATTGTTAAGGTTTAATACAGACAACAAATTTTTGGTTTCTGCAGAATAATTCAAGTATTGGCTTAATTATTAGATTATATCTTTATTATTCCTTGCAAGTAAGATGGTAAATACTTATATTTTAAATAGGGTTACACTCGCTCCCTTTAAGTTAATTATTATTTAAATAAGCACATCACATCCTATTGAATCTTTAACATAATATGGCAACCCATCTGTATTTTTTCATTACTATTTTTTTAACAGCATTTGTATATATAGACCTGTTTCTGTGATATGAAGGATTTCCGCTTATTGACGCATGTAAACCAATTAGCGGCCAATCAAATTGTTACTATGGCAAAGGTTATACAACGCATATTTTAATGTGGCGAAAATTGAAATAATCTGAATGGGTTAAGGGGGAACTTCCTTTACACGATCGGAAAATACGTAATTTTACTGTAACGTCCTTAATTCTTTTCTAAAAAATAAAAACTTTATTATAGTAGCTATGTCTATGTGACAATTACACTTTTAAAGAAAATTATGACTTTTTGGGGTTTTTATATAGTATAATATATAATGTATATAGCTTTAAAAATGTGTATTTTGTTAAAAAATTTACGTAAAAATACAAGAAAAAAATTCTTTGAATCAATTGTTGTAAAATGGAAGAATATTGATATATCCATCAAATTAGCCCTATCGGTTCAATACAGCTTTCTGAATCGTGGACAAAAAATTGAAAAAAAAAATACTCGTTTAAAGTTCGAAAACTCCTTTCCGGTTTAAACTCTTTTTTTTTATTATTACACATACAATATTTCAGTAATATTCTTGAACAGTCTAAAAATCGAATAAAATGAATAAAGAGAAAGGAATTTAAACAATTTACTAATAAATTAAATTAAATGATAGATAATATGTTTTACCGCAAACATAAAGAGTTATTCGTATCTATTACTCTAAGTACGGCTTTAAAGGAATGAAAAGGTAACAAAACCGCAGGTCACGTAACATTTTTTAAATATGTCGAAATACAAGTTTAATTATACTTTTGTTATTATTCAATTCCATTTAGATGTGTGCTAAGTTGAAACACCTATTGGTTGTTGAATATTTAACTTGGATCTTTATATTTGAAATATTTACTTAATCCGCTGACGAAAATGAATGAAACCCGATGTGTGTTTTCAAAATTCCTGAAATTCCTGCTTAAACTATAAAAATTAGGCAAAATGTGTCATTATTTTAGTATGTTGTGGTGACAATTCGGGAACCCCGGGGTGTGTTCCCCCCATTCATTCACCTAAACATTGAAACAGCTTTCCATTACCTTTCACTCAATTCCGCAAAGTCCTTTGTGGAAGCTCATTTGCAGAAATTACCCAGAAAGGCCTTGTATATCATTGTTTTTCGCTATAACTGGTTCGACGCGGTTATTGGGTTAACTTCTGTAGGGGCTCCAGCTTCTGTTGAGGGTATTACGCAATGGGGCGGGTAAACAGAAAAATGGGTAACTGCGTCACTGTATTGGAATGGAATGGAGCAGCACCGGTGATTGCACAGGTGTGTCTATATCAGTAGATGTGTGCGGCTTGCAGGGCGGATCGATGAGGGTTTTTTCGAGGCCCGCCTGTTGCCGCTGTTACGCATTTGCACGGGTCAAAAAAGAGATAAATAATAGAAAAGAAGTACAATTAAATCGAAACAATTGCGATTACAAAACAAGTTGCCATTGTCTGCTCCATGATCGCTATTTGTGTTTGTTTCAGTTTTATTTGTTCCATTCGACGTTGTTCTATTGCTCAAATGGTGCGAAAACTGCGCTTTCAGCTCTATGTTTTCCACTTTTGTGTTCCGATTCTTTATGTTTTTTTAACCCCTGGCCAAGTATTGCCTTAATAAATTTATTTACACTTTGTTGCGTTTTATTCGTCCTCTGATTTGGGGCGCGAGTCATTTGTTCGAGGATGATTTCCGGAATCCGGCTCTGCACTGCAACCCCTAATTGCCGGCCACTTGAGAGCGAAGTTCGGGGTTTCACTGCACTTATCTGGGCCAGGCCATCAGTTGCCTGGCTTCTCAGGCTAATTCCCCGGGCTTATCACGGGGCCCATCGAAATTATCCATGGCCCGAAGGGGCGGGTGTGTGTTAGCTTTTGCGGCTACGATCGTAGTTACCTCGACCACACTCCCCGCTAATTGGTAAAATTCTTTTCACACGCGCTTAGCGCCTCCTCTCGCCGCTTTCCTAAACGATTAATTTGGCTTGTTTATTTGATCAGTGATCTGGTTTCCTGAATGGGCCTGGGCCATGTTTGTCCCCATTGAGCCTCTTCTTTTTTCATTCAGAATCGCATATTTTGGTGTCTATTTTTGGGATTTGAATTCATTTGCTACAACTTTTTGTGTGGTGCCTATTGTAGTGTGTCACCAAAAGCGCTAATTTCTGGTTAAATTCTTTTGTTGACGTAGGGGAGCTATAATTTAGTCAGTTTAGTTCAGTCACATAATCGATTGGGTGGCCGCTTTACATTTAGGGCTAAGGGCCTTTCTTGTTTTTAAGTTTGAAGTCCAGAGTTTTTATTTAAGCTTAAGCTCTATCGTGAACTTTTTTAACTGGCAGTTAAAGCACCTTTTATATTTATCCGCAATCAAAGAAATATTCTTCCTAAATTGTATTTACTTAAACCAGTTTATATTTAATGCCTTTATATTTGTTTTGTAAATTATTAGCATTTTTGTAATACCATAAAAGTCTGTTAAGAAACTAATTCGATTTAAGAAGAATACAATTCCCAATCGATCCTATGACTTGCCAGTACTTTTAGTAAGAATCACTAATTGTTTGATGGATCTTTTAATTTTCCTTTCGCTCAGGTATTCTATTAACGTGTATTTATCATTTTGATATTCCCCCGCTAAGAGCATGCCCCACTCGATTTGTTTAAAATATTCCATTGCCCGCTCGATCCTCACTTCCCAATTGTTATTGCCGATTGTTGCACTTAAAATTTTCCATATTGTGTTGGCCAACGATTGTGATTGATTGTGACGATCAAATTTGCGTTGCCAATTAGCGCTGCTTTTGGCCCGAAATGCCTTCAAGTCGATGGCGACAGATCCCCATTGTGGCTGATAGACAATTGTGCAAAGTGTTTTTCGGCCTCCTATCAGTACCTATTTTCCAACTGCGACTGGCACCTGTTGGCGGACTTTCATATTTGGCCGAACTTTTAGGCCCAGTTCTCGGGTTGCCCAATAGGTTTGGAGTTGCAGACGGGAAATCTGTTCCCACAGGCCCAGGCGGGCGGCTCGTCTGCGGCCCACTTCAGCGGTACTCGCACAATGGAAATGTTTTGCCCCGGCTTTCCACCCCGCCCTTCCAGCGCTGCCACTCCAGCCACGGAAATCGGCCGCCCATTAGAGCATGTTTAATGTTATTTATTCATTAGGCTCAAGTGTGCGCGAAAAATAACAATTATAAAAAGGAAAAGGAAACTCACCATTTTTTCGGTTCGCATAAAAAGTAAAATTCGGGCCGGGGTCAGATTTCCCGAAAAACGATAATTGAGAGGTTGAGCCCAGTAGAGGCTGTGAAAACAGGAGTGCTTAACACAGGGACAGCAGCAGGATTTTATCCAGGGGATTCGTAAATACAATGGCCAGCTGGACGGTCGTAAATATTAGATTATTAGATTAGAATAAATTAGATTTCAAGACCATCGGAAGCTGGCTTGGCACTCTATAATGTTTATTTTATTATATTTTATTTTATTATATAATATTTTTATTTTTATTATTTTATTATTATATTATATTTCTTGCAATTATTGTTTGAATAATGAAAACTTAATTTATAAAACTCCGATTTGTAAGCAGACGTAGCCTAGCTTTTTTTATTTAATCATTTAAAAAATCTAGTCTATATTTATATATACTTATTACAGTATCTGTTCTAGCTTTTTCTCCGCCTACCTTTTTTTATTTAATCAATTAAATAATATAGTATATATTTATATATACTTGTTATGGTATCTGATCTTTGTTTTAGACAATTGCATTATTTTTTTAATTACAGAAATCGTTGTATATTTCCTCTCACTGTCAATTAGTTCTTATTTATAATTGTTTATCGTTTTACCATAAATGCTGAATGGCTTTGGTTCAGAAACCCCCTATGGCTACGCCCCTGGCACAGTCACAAGCACACTCTCTCTCTCGCTTTATCCACCAACATATTTTTCGCGTTACGGCGCTGCAACTGTATTGGTGGCAGCGGCAGGGGCGGCCGGGGGGTGAATTGCGGGATGTGAATTTCTGTAAGGATTCCTTGGTGTTTTTTCATGGGCTGTGGCTCGAAAGTCCTTCAAAACTTGAAGGGGCCAGCTGTGGCAGGCACAATTAGACAGACAATCGGGCTTACTCAATCGGTTAAGCTATAGGAACGTATTTAAGGGTAACATTATTCTTTACAAACTACGTACAACTTATTGTTGCCAAATGGGAATAAAAATGAATTATTTTTCAGCTGAGAGCCTTTTAAAGCCATACTATTTAAAATAAACAAGGTATTGGAGTGCTATATTCCTGCAGATATTAGAGAGGAATTGTATTGCTAACGGTCAAAACAAATAAATAAGCTTATTGTTTAAATAAGCTAAGTTTGCTACATTATATTTCTTAAAGATGTAAGTAAAATACTTACTATTTTAAAATATTTTAATTTTATAATAAAAATTTATCAAGGTGCCTCAGTGTTTATCTTAGAGTGATATTAATGAGGTACAAACATATTTCTGTGCGGTAGACTTTAACTTTATGACCCATAATATGTTAATAATATAATTATTATATATAATTGGTCTATAAATGAATACCCATTTTTAAATATACTTAATTTTATTTAGTGTTCAAATGTATCTTTGATACAACAAAGCTATAATCAACTAATTAATGTTGAAAAGAATTATTTTGACCTTAATAAATTTTCTTAATAGTTAACAAGAACTTTCCGAATTCCGATGTAAAAAAGGCTCTACCCAAATGGGCTCTAAAACCATTTTCTTTTATTTTCCTCTTTTTATGGCCGCCGGAAAGTTATGTATAGTTCCCGCACATGCCAATCTGAGCTCTGGCTAATGGGACCTGCCCCAAACCCGACTTACCAGCATTATGCTGAGGTGTCGGCCACAAACCCACACGCAGAGCACACTAGCCGACACAGCACACCCGTTTTAGCCATTTTAGCTTTGTGACCTTTGACAATTATCCGTCCCTGCGAGCGGAAAACAGCCAGCAAGACGGCAAGGGGAGGAGCAGGCTGCTTTTCTCCACACAACAGGGCCAGAAGCAACTAGCGAGAGTTCCAGCACTTGACGGGCTTTCATTTAATTAGCCACAGCTGACAGTTAGCCAAAGAAAAGAACAACGGGCTCGCAGGGGTGGGAGGCGCAGGCACAGTCGCCGCCAAAAGTTGACACATGTGAGTTGGCCGCGACTTAACCCAACTCGACTCGACTCGAGTTGCCGTCGGCAATATTCCTGCGCCAGAGTGTGGCTTGTGGGGCTTTTGAGCCGCGGAGTTGAGTTTGCCATTTTCGCCCACTTGAGCTGGCAGGCGACCAGCTGGCGGGGTAAACTCGCAGCCTTCGACACAAAATCTCAAACCAAGTTCAGGGATGCACTGGAAAAAACCAGGGGTGCTTTTATGAGCTGTAAATACGATAAAAACCGACGATAATATGCATAAAAGTTAAGTCCCTAAGAAGTTATATCGTTATTAAAATTTAATGATTTCATGAGCTCTAAATATGATAAAAACCGAAAATAATATGTATATAAGTTAAGTCCCTAAGAAGTTATATGGTTATTTAAATTTACTGTAAAGCCCAGGTTAATATCTTCCAGAAAAGATCATTTACTTTAAATTTCGGAGGAACTTTAAAGATTAAAGTTATTTGACCTCTGAAAAGATTTTGAAATATATAATACATCCCAGAAAAGATCTTGTACTTTAAACTTCGGATTAAAGATTAAAGTTTTCTGAGCTCGGGTAAGATTTTTAAGTACAATGGATTATTTATAAAAAATGCTCATCAATACAATGCATAAAAATACAGAGCTTTACATTTTTATGATTATTATTAAACATGATTTATACTCTCCCCTTTCCCCACCTTTTCTCTCAGTGTACCATTGCGGTTCCGGAACGGGCCGAAGCACTTGACGCTGCTTCAATGGCTACAAAATACAATACATAATGACATTTCACTTTGCAATTACAATATTACAGTGCGCGGGCATTAAACGGCTTCAACTCTGGCCTGAAATGCACTCGAAAACATTTCAAGTGAATGGCTGAGTATAAAAACGGAAAACGAAAGAATTATAAATCAAAAATGTGAAAAGAGAGTCGGTAGAATCGGGAGAGGGGCGATAAAGAGGTGTACTGGGCGCAGTCAAGCATTAAAAATTAATTATGAATTTCTGAAATTCTACTGCACTTGGGCGAAGGAATTTCTATGATTTATGGAGTAGGTAGAGGAGTCATAAATTTGACTTATTGAAGATGGGACCTCTGTGGTTCCTGGAGAGGAAAACACACCCCATTACCAGCCCATTTTCCATTACCATTTGCTGGAAAATTCTCCCGGAGGCGCCAAATGTTTTGGCAAACAAAGCGTAAATTATGAAAATTATGAATTGCCCTCGGCGTAACCATGGATATAAACCATTTTTATGGCTCACAGACACTCCGGTACTCCGGTATACCCGTTTAGGATTGTCTCTCGAGGCCCGATTGTCTCCTATGGCCAATGACATCTTTATTAGTTTCCACAACACTGCATCGCCGGCTCTAGAAAAAGTGTCAAAAATATTTATAATGAATTATGATGAATTGCTTTTCGTTCTCGCCGAAATCAGAAGTGGAGAAAAAATCCCGTCCGGAGGTCAAAGCCTAGCAACAACAGGGCTCACACAACAAAAGCCAATTAAAAACCAAATATAAGCTCTGCCAGTAGGACAGAAGCTGATTATAATTGGACTTGCCGATTAGCAGAATACTCTATTAAGGGTTTATTTAGTCAACATGATAAGGGGATTATTATTGTTAAATTTAAAACAATTTAATGTAAATAAATATATAGTATATAATAAACTATTTTTATTTGCTTTATAAAAGTTACGTATAATAATATATTTCTATTAGTACTTCATAATTATTAAGAATACATTTTGTTTTTGATTTTGACCTTTAGAACTTCTATTAACTGGATTATTTCAAATATAATAAAAATATATAATAATATATATAATATATAATATTATTTTCACTTGCTTTATACAGGTTCCGTATAATGATATATTACTATTAGGACTTCATAATTATAAAGAATACATTATGCTTTTGATTTTAACCTTTAAACTTCTATTTAACTTGCTTATTTCAAATTATATAATTAATTCGTTGCCTCTAATTCATGTTATTTATTTTTAAAATAACCTTTAAAGCAGGTATGAACTTATTTCCACAAATAATCAGAATTAGAGGTGTTGTCTCCTATATAGTAAAATGTTAGGACTTCATAATTATAAAGCATACACTTTGTTTTAGATTTTGACCTTTAGAACTTCTATTTAACTTGCTTATTTAAAATTATATAATTTTTTCATTACCTCTAATTCATGTTATTTTTTTTTTAAATATCCTTTAAAGGAGGTATGAACTTATTTCCACAAATAATCAACACACTCTTCATCTTGAAATCGATATGCCTTGGCTAAAGAGGAATTTATAGGCCCAGATCGAAGCTCCCTCGTGAGATGACTCAAGGATTGCCTTCGAGCCAAAAGCTTTAAGCCTAAAGCAGTTTCGGATCTGTAGATGGAGCCGCCCGTTGTGAATTAGCTTGGGGATCAACTCGGTAGCGAAAAATAGTTTTAAATATTCGGCTGGGGCTGGGGACGGCCATTTTGGTATCACGGCTGTGTTTGTGACATGCTCAGTGACATTTGAAAGCGCTTTAGGCCCCAGATACATACATGGGCATTCGAATATCTTTTGACATTAATTGTTCGGGTTCCTTAGCCCTTGACAATTCGAAATTCATTTCAGATCGATGCCATAACAATTGCGTCAAATTAAAAGTGAGCCAGGTTGGGGCTCGGACACCGAATATCTCTCGTGTTTTTTGTTCGAGTGTTTTTTGTGTCTTCAAGTGGCACGTGCTTTTGTGATCGGTGAAACCGTTGCTCGCATTTGTTTAGAGAAAGGTTTCTTTTGAAACCAATCTTATAATATACATAACAAACTGTGACAATGCAACCGAATGTTCGGAGATTGATTGGGCCCTGAAAGTGGGCCCTTATTTACGGATAGATTAATGTTAAGAGCTGGATTCAAACGCCTATAGATTTGGGTCACAGGAACGCGACTGTCACCATTTTTCCAGAGTTAAGCCCAAAAATCATTAGCATTAATTAGCTAAAACCATTATGGTTGCCACACAACTGACCCGCAAATGTAAGATAGTACCAACCCCTTCCCTTGATCCTGGTGACCATTCCCTAAATGCTGGTAGTGAAATCATCAATAAACTGATTGAATCCATGCTAATGACTCCCATTTTTTGCTATTCAATTGGATTTCGTTTTTTCTCATCTCATATCTGACCATATTGCAGATGCGGGAGATCGGTGGCAGGGAAGGGAGTGATCGACCACTGACCGTTAAGAGATCGCATCAAAAAATGAAACCAAATCGATCGATTTGTAACGTTCGAAATGGATTTTTATGGGGCTGCCGCGCCCCTTCTGGCTGCATAAATTTCGGGGCACAAAAAAGTGTTTTTCTGAACCGAAAAGGTAGCGAGAGCACCGGCCATAAAATTAACATCTTTGACACTAAGCTCTGATTTACTTTTGTTTTAATGTCGCGGGCTCCTTTTGTTCACGTGGCCCTAACTTGATTTTCATATGATTCGATCGCCGCTGGACCTAACACGCCTACCTGTCTTGATCGCAGCCAAGTCGAATCGGATTTGCATAAGGCATTAAATTGGAAAATATCTCTCTAGTTGATTGGCCAAGATCGAACTGGAAAACTGGCCGAGATCTCTCGAGTAAAGTGGATCTCAGTGACAACTGTGTTATGCGGCTATCTTTGGCCCGAATGTGCTTTAATTTTGAAATAAAATGGGAGACAAATGATTTCATTGGATTATCTGAATTAAGTAGACTAGCGATTGTAATCATTATCATGGATAGTTATTCTAATGGGATTATCCCATGGCCTCATGATTAAAATTATAGAAATATATTTGGAAAAGGTTTAGTGAACATGCCTTACTTGAATTAAGGTGGGTAAATATTTATTATAATGTTGTCTCAATAAGAGAAGAAGAATGGTTCATTGTTTAATGATTTTAAATATTATTATAATTTACTTTAAAATAATATGTAAGAGAATAAATATTTTTTAAATATTCTCACTGCGATTAATGTTATTCTGAAGCCTAAATGAGTTACAAGTCTCCCATTAAGGACTCTAAGCCATGGCCTCTGATATAAGTGACCAATCAGAATGAAGCTAAGCCCCTTTTTCAGCGGAATAGAGACCGGGGCAGAGCAGACAGGACTAAAGAAAACACGGCAAATCCTTGTTTAACCTTTGCCCTCTGAGCCGGCAGCTATTTAACTTTGGCAAACACATAACATGTCCAAATTTTCGCACCGACAAAACTTTTCGCACAAACCGGGTTTCCGCCCGAGGCGAAGGTTCGCCTCAACCCCAAGGAGGCAGGGAGCCAGGAACGGAGAGGAACGGGTTGGACTGGAATTTGCATGAGGCAGGGGACGTGTTGCTCATAATCTTCACGCAGTCCCCGGATCGGGGATAATGGAACATTGATTATTATTTTGATACCACCACTCAAAGTCTTGCAAATTAAGTACGCATTTATCTCAAGTAATTTGGGTTCAAATGTGCCGCAACTGCGGTCAAATTGTTGCACATACTTCGAGCGTTCTCAGACGAAAGCCCGATGACGTTAAATGTATCTACAAGATACTTGCCGGCCAAACTGGCTGCCATCATACGGCCACTTTGGTCCTTGGTCCTTTGTGTGAGTCGCCAAACGCTCTTCCTGTAGCAAATGGGCCGTCACTGGGTTCGGTTCGGCTTGGTTCCTATGATAAATGGTTATTCAGAACATCGCAAAAAGTAGCAGCATTTTATCTGTTTTTTTTTTGTATTTTATGCTGGCTGAGGGTTGTCATTGGGACCGATATAATTTGGGATTTCGTGTTAATTACTCTTCTATTATGTTTATGGGGTGGAACCGGAAGTTTGGTTTGGCAGTTAGGGGCTTCTTAATGGGGAAATGGAGAAGGGGTTTGCCACAATGGCTTTTATAGATTCCTTGAGAAATGGATCTGTTTCATATTTTATTGCAAATGTAGAGAAAGAAGCAAGTTAAGTAAAAAGGCAAGCAGTTAAGATTCGATTTTTAAGCAGAAGTAAATATTAAAGTGATGTAATAAAATGTGTGTAAACATATTATAAAATAAGTATGCTTTATTCCCTATTCTCTTTACCATTTCCCTTATTTTTACAAGTGAGAGACACTGATTCAAAAAATATCCTGTTTTCTGTGGGTGTCCAGCGATAAATCTGCACGAAGCTCGTCCAACTGGCAATTATTCAATTAGTGCGGCGAGTGACGCGTAAAAATTACGCGTTCTAAGCCGCACAGCATCCACGCCAAAAGGGAACAAAGGTCAGCCAAGAGGATGGGACTCCGGGATTCAGGAGGACTTATCCTCTCCAGGGCACATTGAACGTGGGGCTCTTAATTGCGTCGGAACCATACGCTCATGCATGGGAGCCGACATTGGCAAATGTTTCCACATGCTTTGGCATTTCCGCTTCCGCTTGGCGCCACCTCGCAGCTCCCACTGGAGTCGTCCTGCTGCCGAATCGTTTTCAAAACTCAAGTGGCGTAAATTAATTACAGCACCCAGTGTGTGTTTGCATGTGTGGGGCCTTCCTGATATATCTACTTTCATGGCTTTGTTTCCTCTCAGCCAACATTCTGTTACCAAGGCCTTCTAATTGCTCTAAATGCTCAGTGGGCTTCGTTTGGGTTTCGTATCGGGCCTGCTGAGGTGGCTGGCATTGTTTGGAAACATTTTTAGAATTGTTTTCGTTTAGCGAAATCATGGCGAATTATTTTAATTGCATATTTACGTCGGCGGAGCCTAGCAGGATGATATAATTAAATGATGCTGAGGACATTATGGTTCCAGATGCTATACAAGGCAGAAACGAAACAAACAAGATAATTTTACACTTTCTCATTTAATTATAATTTAATGCCTTATTTACTTAAAAATTACAAATCAAATCCAAGATTAAATTTGGAGATTTTTTGATCATTATAGATTTAATGGTTAAATATAGTGCATGTTAAGAGTATTCTGAAAGTAGAACACAGAGTGTATATACTTGCAGTTAGCAATTTGACTCAGGAACTAGAGTATATTTTGCTCGACTATGAGATACCCGGTACCCAAAGCTATGTCCAAAGGCCTAAGTCCCAGTCTAAAAACCTAAAGCGCACACCTTCCCAAGTCTCTTCAAAGCGATTACTCCGAACCATCTGCGGCGAGTCTGAGTGAGAGAGTGAGCAGGATAGAGATATAAGATCTTTAAACTCAATTCACGACTATAGCTAAGTTATAAATTTTTAAAACCAAATTGATCTGCTTGCAACAGATAATATGTTGTCACTAAGACAAGAGCTCTTAGCTCTTAAAGTCTCTGAGATCTGTTGATTCACACGTACAACCGGACAGATGGACATGGCTAAATCGACTTGGCTGGTGATCCTGATCTCGAATATGTATACTTCAGGGGGTGGAGGATGGCTCCATCTGATTGTTACATACATTTTCAGTTGGCATTAAGTTAAAATATAGTCAGCTTCTCAGAGACTAATTTAAGTACAATCGGTTGATACTGATCAAGAAGATATACGTGGATACACTCTACAGGTTAAATGGTCTGCAAGTAAATCAAATTTCTTAAGAATAATATTCCAGTATTTCCATTCCTACTAATCAATTGGTTAGATTTCGGATTTAAAACAGAGTTCTTGCTCAAATCGTTTATTTCATTTCCTTAATCTTATACAAAAGGACATTTAGGGTCATTCGGTTTAGTGGTACTTCTTTTGACGACAATACTCTCCAGTGCTCGCTCTTATTAACTGGGATAATGCAAATTTCATAATGACAAGTAAGTACTGAACATCTGGCCAGCGGGCACAAGTGGCTTAGACAGAAGGTATTCCTACTCTATTTTGATGCACACTTACCACTAAACGCTGCCTTTGTCCCTGTGCTACCGAGGACCTCCCAATATGACTTTGCGGTCTCTTTCTCCTCCTTTCTCCTGGTAAGTTTGCTTTTGACAAAAAGACAATTCTTTAACGCAAAATTAAAATTTTAAATACGCAATTGTCCTTTTTGTGTGATTGTCCTGCCCATGCCGATCCACTGTCTCTATTCCAGGGTCTTTTGAAGCGAACCGCGCCGCACAAAACAACCAAACAATCGACAATGACAATTGTCCTGGCCTGGAACTGAGTGCCGGGGTTCGGTTGCGTCTCCCAGAAATTAGCATTTTTCGCTTAAGTTCCCTAGAAGTAGTGTCGTAAGAAGTGAGGGATTGAGACCCACCGCAAGGCAGAAATGAGACTCGTAAAACTCTGCAACGAGACGAGAGCAAGGGCAATAAAAGCAAACCAGCTTGAGAATCGCGTGCCTTGCAGCAATATTTGCATTGCCTTCCTCGGCCAACCATCACCATCACCATCGCCGTCCTGGGGTAACTGTTGCGAGGTGTGATTTATAACGTTTGTAAAAATATGACAGACTTGTCGTATAAATTTTCATATTGTTAGCAGCAGTGCAAAAATGCCACCAAGAGCATATCCTCGAGCACCTTTTGTGAGCTCCCCTTTTCTCTCTGGCTCTTTTAAGCCATCCTCTTTCGAGTTCCCAATTCCCGATCATCTTGGCCGTCGGGGTCACCAGCTTTTGAACGCTTAACCACTTGCACGTGCTTTCCCCATTGGGTAATAAAGCATCCCCATTGTTTCTCCTCAACGCCAACTGAATGGGTCCATAAAAATATTCCGCATATGCATAAATATTCATGCCTAGATATTATTATTACATCGGACGGTAGAAGTCAAGGAGTCGGTCTTCTAAGGCGTCTTGGCGGGGGTGGTCACCTTTTTGTTCGGAACACCTTTAACAGGAGCTGAAATTGCTATTCCCTAAAGCAACTGAAGAAGTGTAAACTGCTTTATGTATGTTCGAATATTAACTTAAGCATAGAAGTTACTATCCAGAAATAATTTGGTTTACTAAAGGTTTAGCGGATATATGAAGGAAATTATACAATAAAGTGAGTCATAACTAATATATTATTACATATATATTATATACTATCATACCTAATTCTAAATATCCTCCAAAAGGATATAATAGAATGAAATAAAATAATATTTATTAGAATTATTAATAATTTATATTATATATATATATTAATTAAAAATCCAAACAACAGCTGATTGTTTCTATTATTTTTCCAAGACTTTAACTGCAGCTAAACGATATATGGCCATTGTACTACTCTTTTCATTTTATAAAAATTCGTTAGATTATATTATATAGCTGGTATCGGATCGTTCGGACTATGAAAAAAAGTATAATAATAGGGACAACCTCGATATATTTTATATATTTGTACGCACTAAGCCACACGATATTTTTGTACGATTACGATTAATATAGAAAGACAATAATTTAGGTACGCATTACAAAAAAAAACAGGATTAAGTCTTAATTTAAGTCGTACTTATTGATCAATAAATTAATTCAGTTTGGGGAGATCTTTAAGTCTTAATGTAAACTTGCTTGTCTAGTATAGCTTTTTTTATATACCAATTTGTAGTAGCCAGGTTAATCGCTTTATTTTATCTTCTTTAAAATAATATTAGGTGTCTCGTCCACAGACATGAAAGTATGCTTAGCAAATATTAAACCTATATATCTAGAATAAAATCTTTATCTGCTGCATTGGTCAAGTTGGCTAAATTGCTTTTTAGGATTCTGTTTACATATCTTCAGTTATTTATAGTTATTATGCATTTTCATGCTCATAACGGCCATAAGGAGCGTAATAACTCAGCACAATTTCGATTAGTTCTGCCACTCAGAGCATCCATGATGACAAGCGGAAACAGTCCACCCACTTCGTCCTCCCGCCTTAAAATCGGCTATTCCTGGCAGGCCAGTCGTCCTTGACCCAGCCGAGTGATCACTGATCAGCAGTCAGTGCTTCGGGTAGGAGTGACGGCGGGGCGTTTTTGGTGACCTAAAGTTATTAGCCAAGGAGTGCGACCTTTATGACGGCTCGGCCCTCAACCTGGAGGATGGGATGGAGGACGATCTCCGATCGGCGGAGATGCGAGATCGGCGCAGATTTGGGCCTAAGTAGAAACAGACGCGAGAGTCGCGCGATCTCTGGCGGGTATTTCCATATCTTCGGGTGGGTGGGAAGGTCGCGTGTCCGGAGACAACGGCTAAATGCCTGGCCCATTCCATTGTCCGGCTAATGCTAATGCTTTTCGGCCAGGTCCTCTGCTGTTTGGCCTTATTAGCGTGCCGTTTTATTGAGGAGGAAATTCCGAAATTAACCCAGTCCCAGGAAGGGACTTCCGAGAAGGAGGACGATTAGCGCTCGCCTCTCGATCTCTGTGAAAATTCTGCGGAAATTTCACACGTCCTTGCGAGGGCGGGGATTAAGGCTGGGCCTAGATGGATCAGATTTGGCCATATACAGATGGCTAAGTGTATCCGATACTTGATACTTGATTGCGTAATCTCTGAACTCTCGCATCCCCACCCCGCCGCTCGCATAATGTATCCTGACATATTAGACAATCCCGGATACAAAAGGTAAAAACGCAATACAAAAACATTAGGAAACAATTGAAAATGCTGAAACATAAACCCCCAACCCCTCCCCCTCCCCCGGCCACTCGAGACTCTGTGGATATCCCTGTGTATCCTGCGCAATATGTGTGTAACTCTTGTTGTTGTTTTCCGTTATTGTTGCCGCCCTTCATTATTGTTCGGCTGCCAGAGGGAGAAGGCATCCCTCCCTCCAGCTAGAGGAGCGAGGGAGACGGCCGGAGTCAGCGGCGTCGCTATATTTTTTTCGCTTTTCCCCGCTTTGTTCGCGTCCTTTATTTTTTGTGCTCCTCGGCATTATTATCCCTGATATTTCCTCTATATTGAATGGGAATTGGAAAGCATTAATGTTTATATATGGAGCAACAACCAAGTGCGCATTATGACAGCATTTGCCATGGGTTAATTGAGCGACTACCCCAACTTACAGACAAGGCTGCACTGAGAAAAGCGTTTGCGATGTAATTAATTTGTGGAAATGCAGGACATTGTAAAAGCTTTCGAGTCTTTGAAAGCGTAGCTCTAAGCTATTTCGACAAAGTACTTGATAGGTATTATAGTTATTATAGTTATAATAGTTATATAGATAATTGTAGATTGTATAGATAATTGTAGATTGTAGAATATATGGAAAAATTCCCCAAAAACATCTTTAACAATATTCAAAATATAAAAATAAAATGCTTGGTACTAAGTGGCTTTTCTTGATCGTGAATCTAAAATATAGTTAAGATATATGCTAGAAATATACTTTATAGGTATTAAAGCTATTATATAGATAGTTCTAGAATATAAGGAAAAATACCCCCAAAATATCTTTAGTAATATGCAAAATATAAAAATTAAAAGCTTGGTACTTAGTAGCTTTTATTGATCGTGATCCTTCGCATAGAATTCCGAGTGAATCTCGAATTCAGTTGATAAAATATTGTTAAGATATATGCTAGAAATATATATAACAAAAAAATATATAAAATACTATATACTAGTTATTATGTAGATAATTCTAGAATATAAGGGGAAATTCCCCAAAAATATCTTTAACAATATTCAAAATATTAAAATAAAATGCTTGCTACTTAGTGGCTTTTCTTGATCGTGATCCTTCAAATAGAACTCCGAGTGAGTCTTGAATTCAGTTGATAAAATATATTTAAGATATATGCTAGAAATATACCCAACCGAAAGCACCAATTTTCTCACAGTGCACTATAAGTAGGCATAACTGTACCTAATCAATCGAGACTGACACTCGTCCAACAATGCCTCTTCTCACTCTCCAAAGGCCGCTCTCCCGACGATGACCGGATGTTCTGGGGCATGTTGCAGGCTGATCTAATCTGACATTTGGTAGACAATCAATGCATCGCTGCACAGATTTACCAATAAACAAATTTGCACATGGAATAGATACACGCACTCACGGATGCAGGCCAGCAGATACACAGACGTTCTGTGGCGGAGATTAGCGTTTTACGCTCGTTTGAATTTTTATTATACTAAGCTCGGGATTTAAAACTCTCCATTGTCTGGCAATTGAAGAGGGGTTGTCCTGTCGATTGTCTCCGAGGGAGGGGTTTCCAATTTAAGGGTCGCTTTCCGGAGGGTCGATCGCTGAATTTACAGCGGGGTGATGCGTCAAAATGTAACTGTCAGCAGGGATAGTAAGCTCTGATCCAGAGGTGACACCTGAGATGTCCCAGAGCTCAGCCTTGACCAAGTCCAGACTATTTCGTGAATTGTCATCATTCTGAGACACAAATCGTTTAACAAGCCGACGAGACGAGGCCCACAAGGTGACTCGCACCAGTTGGCCTCGATATCCTGCCAGACAGTTTGTCGCCACTCCAGGGCCCATTCAACCATTGCAGACAGAGCCCGAAACAGAAACAGAAACAGACACAGAATGCACATAAAACATTTAAAAGAAAATAGATTATGCCATGAATGAAACGAAATGAAATGAAATTTCAGAATGATCTCAGCAATTCTTTACTAATCTACGAAGCAGGGCCCATTGTTGGTTGCTGATCTTGCCAGACATGCTGGCGACGTCGATCGCCCAACAATAAACCATCGGGTGGCAGGTAGGTTTCCCGACTCCCACTCCCTGTCCCTGTGCCTCTGGAGGAAAGGAAGTCCATGCGGCCCTGGCCATTGTCCACAGATCATAGTTTATGCGTCTGCCACGGATCCGATCCGAAGCGATCCGAGCCGATCCCATCCGATCCCATTGTTGGCCACACGCTTTTCGTAGAACAGTGTGTGACAAACAGTGGGACAAGGGAGACACTGGGACTCTCTAGGAGACACTGGGAGAAACGACTTCTCCGCGTCTTTCTATTCACTCTCCGTGCCAGCTCTTCTGTTCATATTCTTCCATTATGGGCATTTATTTGGCTGCCTTTATGCCCAATGTGTTGCTGCTTATTAATGTGGAAATGCCTCTCCAAATTGGAGTGTCATTTGGTTTGATAGCCAGGCCCAGAGACAAAAGGATCCACCAATGCTCAGCGAAGCTGTAGGGGTAGAACTTCACTCTCTTTATAGAGCTCTATAAAGTCCCCGTCCCATAAAGAGCGTGAAAGGAAATATTCAGCGCGATCACAATGGAAATGGTTACAATTCAAAAGACGTTCACTTTATCGAGGTTGACATGCTAAAAGTGCCACTGATTGAGGGGGAACCACAGAAAAGAAAAACAATATGTAGGTATGCCCAAGTCGCTTTGATGTTTAACTGCAATGACAATGAAAATTATCAACTGTCTATACTTTTAAGGAAAAATTAACGCCCTTAAAGGAAATAATAAATAATACTCGTATTGTAAAATTAAACTACAATATCAATTTGAGTTATCATATCCCCTAAACACCAATTATTTATGTTATACAGTCAAACTTAAGCTTGCTCCTGGCTTTATATTGCTTTCATATTCAATTAAGTTTAAATAGAATGAAAGAATAACTCTTCTGTTACAGGCCATAATATTTGAGAAATAATATATTTATAAAAATATAAACTGGCATTTTTGACAAGATACATTTTTGTTAATAAATTTTTGAAGGCTGATCCAGTTCAAGATTATCTATAAAATCAATAACATTATATAAATTTAACAAGACTTTTTGTCTTTTTTTTAGACTCCATCTGCGTACTTACATATATAGATATATATTTTAAACCTAGAATTTAGACTAGGAATGCTTTCATATTCATATAAGTTTAAATAGAATAGAAGAATAACTCTTCTGTTTCAGGCCATACATTTTGAGAAATAATATATTTATAAAAATATAAAATTTTTGACAAAATACATTTTTTGATAATAGATTTTTGAAGGATGTTCCAGTTCAATTTTTTCTATAAAATCAATCAAATTGTGTAAATTTAATGTGATTGTTCTTTGGAAAGTCTTTTGTCTTTATTTTAGACCTAGAATTTGGACTGGGAAAGTTTGAGCTGAACTACATTATTGATCTGATCAGTTATAAATATGTTTACAATAATATGACCTTCATTTCAATGATATGTAGTCCTTGTAATATCATTAGATTTTTTCGGGAGAAAATAACTATTTTATAACGAGTAGCCGGGCATTCATTTATAGTACTAATCTCCTTATATTGCTTCAGTTAACAATTAAAATACAATCAAATGTATCCGCTCAACTGCTAGAATTGTTAGCAGAATACAATTCTCATGGCCATCTGTAAGTGCACTCGAGTCCGCATCAATAATCCCGTAATATAAATGATATTTTATGTCAGATCAGAAAGAGATAGTCGGGGAGCGAGAGAGAGGGACGCATTTGCCTATGTAAGCCGTGCACATAAAAGATCAAGTACGCACACTACGAAACCCTGACGCCGACGCGCCAGACAGTCTGTCGCCAGAAGAAAACGAAGAGAGCCAAAGAAGAAGAACAACAAGCAGATAGGAGAAAGAGGAAGGACAAAAGAAGAACCAAAGAGTAGCAGGCGATCGACAACAACACGCACATGGAGAGCGAGACAGAGGCATGCGCACTGCGAGAGGATCTCTTGCGTAGCCAGCGGGGCGGAGTGGGAGAGAGAGCAAGACAAAGCTAACAATGGCCACCTACTCAGTGGTGGTAACTGATCTCGTTCGGATCCGGGACTCAGCTCTCCGATCTCCCAGAGCTCTGCTCGCAGTCAGAGACCCGGTTCCCGGTTCCCAGTTCCCAGTTCCCGGCTGCCGAGCCCGTGCCCCGAAGCCATTTGACTTTTGTTATGCCCTGCACTTTATTTTCGTTTGTTTTGGGAATTTCCCAAATAAAAGGTAGTTAAAGCCAAGACAATGCCCACACAGAACAGGTAGAGCCCCGGGCGAGTACAGTCCTAGGATGACATCGTCGACGCCGAAGGCAGAAACACCTGAAGCACGCATCGGACTTTCCCAGGCTCGATTCCAGTCCAGCTGGTGTTCCGTGCACCGGCAGGAAGGAGTAAGCCGCTCCCTAAGCCGGCTTTCACTTATCAGCCCAACGACAGATCCCACAGATAGGGTCGCCGGGACATGGCAAGTTAGCCATGGCCAGATTTAAATGACCGCAGCTAAGCGGCGATTTGTATAATTAGAAGCCGCATGCAAATTGTGGGAATTTCTGCCCTACTGAGCCACCGATTCTTCGGAGAGATACATTTAAAAAGGTACTTGAATTTAATACGAGTCGAATTCGCATGATGCTAACCAAATTCAAATATAATAGAAGCTTAAATCTCTTAGAAATCTTTGAGAAGTAAATTTCATATAAGGGAAATATATATATTTTTTTGCTATTTTTTTTTTCCATAAAAAATAATATAATATTTTTAATTTATTTACGAAGAAGGAATTATCGAATTCGGGCTTAGAGAACTTACAGCCTAGACAAATGAATGACTAGGATGTTAGTTGTAGTTTCCAACATCATGTTGCTTTGGAGATATTGAAGACCGGTACTTGTAAAATTTCTGAAAAATTAATATTCTTCTGTGCTTTTAACACATCGACACATAGGGAAACTTTAAGCTTGTTTAGTCTACTGACATTTTAAAATAATTGCGAAAGTTTTAATAAGAACGCTTTTAAGATGAGAATTACTCAGACTCCCTGTCAAATCTTTTTTCGGCTCGGCAAAATAACACCTGGATTAAGAGAGCTAAGTCGAACTCCATTATTAATTAATTTGTTTAAGCTCTAACTTACAGTTAAAGTGTTTAATTAAAAATTAAATGATTTTGGTAAGCGCGTCAATCTACATAATTCTAAGTTTTGAATTAAATGTTTTAAATTTAGTTGTTAGTAATCCGCATATAGGATTTCAAGCGATTTTCTTTAAATTCATAGATATATTAATAATATATTAATAATATTATATAATATATTATTAATAGATATATTAATATTATAAAATATTATTATGTATTTAACTTTCCGAAAAATACAAAATATTATTGAGTTAGTTAAGGTATCTTCGTCAGTTTCCAAATACCTTAGCTGTTTTACTTCTCGAAACCGAGTAGATAGATTCTCAAAAATGATTTATGAGATCCAAATCGAATTCAAAACTATTTCCAGAACAGACACAATACCCCAGAAAGTCTACGACAAAATGTCAAACGAAATTAAGAAAAGTTGCGAAATTCGCCTTCGTTAGGGAATCAATTGTAATAAAAAGGTCGCGAGATGCGAACCCTTTTCCACATTGGCGCAAAATCAAATCGAAGCGCCCTGGATCGAGGCAACCCCTTCGAAGACGTTCGGAAAGGTAATCTCACCTGCGCAGTTGACAAAAATAATAATGAAAAGGGAAAAGGGTCACGCACCTTTCTGCATTTGCGAATAAAATACAAGGATGACAAAGGGGTTGGGGTCGAGTCGGGGCCGATGGTTTTCGACTTGATTGAGTTTTTGCGATCGCTGATCTTCGATGCTCTTGCCCTTTGGATCGGATCAAAAGGTCTGAAATAATTGAGTTCGAAAGGTTGCGAACAAAAATTTGCAAGCATGTAATTGTCAATTCTATTCTCCTAGGATTTTTTGGGAAAGGTCGCGCCATGAGAGGAAGAGTTGAATTTAACTCCTTTGTTGTTTATTTATTGGCATCAGACTTTGGCGCAGCTTCAAAGTAGAGCAGATCAGTCCGGGAATCGGCAAGGGGTTTGATTTTTGCATTCGAGTACGAACAATGAATTCGTAATTGCAATAACATGCAAAGCGAAAATAAGAAATCGAAGTTTTGTCCTTTAAAAAAGGCGCCAAGAAGGGAATTATGTTATACTTTGAGATATTGAAGGGAGTTATAATTAAATTTGATTGCATTGACTCAAAGACTGATCTCAGTTTCATGCTTACGAATAGGTTACTGACAAGTTATTAAAATAACAAATCGGAAACGATTTTTCATATTTTTAGGTGAGAATTTATGGCCTGCATTGCTTTAGCATTCTCCTATATAATATATTATTTCTAAAGAAAATAAGTCGTTACATCGAGATCCAAAATGAATAGAAAGAATTCGAATCTTTTTTAAAATCTCTCTGACCGATCACTCATAGTTTTTATTCCCTTTCTTAAAGGAATTGGGAAATCTGCGGACTCAAATGGCCAATTCACTCATGGGATCTATTTCTATCTTATAAGATCTTTATGAAGATCTCTTGTATAACTTTTGTGATCACTTAAAATGTCGTTAGTGGTTTTCCCCCCGGGAACTGAGCAATGGCCATGAATCAGATGACAATTCACCAAAAGATCACAGAGCGCCTACCGGGGTTCGCCAAAAGAGCAATCTTAAGTAACAATTCAATAAAGTATCACTTTACCCCGGCCGGGGTCCGAATTTGCATTGATTTCTATGACCATTCAAAGCCAATCGAGTGTGAGTCGCGATCTTGCCAGCGATCTATATGCAAATACTTCGGAGCAGTACTCAGTACTCAAAGATTGAATTTCATTGCCCAACAAAGCGAATTGCAACCGTGGCGAAAATCGAAGAAAGGCATCTCAGGAGGGAAGAACTACCACCCGTCATTCGTTTCAAATCGGGGATCGATCGTGTGACATTTGAACTCGATGCGTAACGGAGAGACCTATTTTCCTATTTTCCCCTGCGATTGCGAATCTGAATCCGAATGCGAATCCAAGACAATTGGCAGCGGTGCGCTCGCATTTGCATGCATCTCAGATACATTGACATCGATCGTCTTGACTACTGTTTGTTGATTTTTAATTTATTTTTTGATTTTTTGCGCAGCTGGCGTTTGCCAATTGCGGTTTCCTGAAGTGCAGCACACCATCAAAGTGTCATCCATCACTCTGATGGGTTTGCATTTTGTGTAACTCCGGTGATTGTTGTTTACATGTTGTGCCTACTCGCCGGCAAGTCACAGGGATCTCTGTAATTGAATCTTTTATCCTGTCCGCCAAATCGCTGGGAAACTTTTTTGCATACGTCTCAGGAAAGGGAACTTGGCTTTCACCGGAACATCAAATACCCTTTAAGAAGATTGGAGCCAGGAGTTCCCTAAATTTAGTTTGTAAAAGTATCCTTTTAAAGACATATTTTAATTCAATTCCATTGGCAACTATTGAATAATTAAGCCAAGGATCTCTTTCTTCTGTAAACTCAGTTATATTCAAATATTATAATTGGAATTCTAAATAAAACCCTTTTAGCCACTTCTGTCAGTTTCGTTATGTATCTGTGTTTAAACCGATGTTTCTAGGGCACAGTTCTCTTTCCTTTTAATATTAGCATGTAAATTAGAGTTTAAGGATATTCCTTTATGTTTCATGGCAAATGGGTCACCATATTAACACCACCTCCAGCAAGGGCATGCCAGAAGTCAAATAAATTTGCATGAAATTCGCGTTGGGTGCGTGGATGCGTGGGGGTCTCTCGGCACAAAGGCAGGGAGCAGCCTAATGGGGCAACTTGAATAATAATTTTCCACTTAGCCAGGCCGGGCCGTGTGCCTTGGGTCTTGGCCAGGCCTGGGCCCCAACTAATCAACTGTCAGAGCCAAAATAACTCAATTAACTTTATCTCGCCGGCGAGTTCCTCGAATTTCCAAATGCAACTGTCAAAATTGTTGTCGTATGTGTTGGAAATTCGAACGAATTTCGAGATCAAAACAATATGGAAATGCATGTCTCAAAGACAAGGGCCAGACCGAGGCGATCCGGCCATTGATCAGCCCCACATATAAAGTGGCAACTGTCATTTCCACAACCGCCACGATGACTTTGTATGAAACGCATTTCGATGGCAGTTAAGTGGAGTGCACAGAGAACATTCTTAGAGATTTTCTGGAACTTGAGTAAAATATATTAAAAATTCTTAGAGATTGTCTGGGACTTGAGTAAAATATATTAAAATTTAAGAAGGTTTCCTGAACGTATTTAGATATTAAAAGGTACAAAATCCTATTTTTTAAATGACATTGGTTTCAAATTTGTAGGACTTACAATCAATTTATTCATTAATTATGAATACAGAAATTGAATTAAATGAAGACTTAAATAAATGTTACTTTTATGTGTTCAACTCTTTATAATGAAGTATTCTCATAAGAAACTCATGGATATTATATTTAGATTACCTAATTTGATACATTTTTGTAAGTATCACAACGAAATTCTTTGTGTACTAAAGGAAACCCCAAATTTAGAGTTAAATATTTAATCAGAACTTGAGTCTAGAGCAGTCTGCTTTTCTTTCTGTGTACTGTGCTGGGATATGAGAGTCTCGCAAACGCACACAGCTGGTGGTTCCAGCCTGTCTGGTGTTAGCCAGACCAAGTGGCGACCCGTCCACTGGCAACCACTTGTCTTGGAATGTTTTCTTGGGGGAAAATGATTTCTTTCTTCCCGTCGCTTGTTGCTGCCTGCCTCGAATTAAAAGGCAGCCCCAGCAATCAATATCCAATAATCAATAGAGCAGCCACATTTCCCTCTCCATTGCCCGGCCGGTATCCATATCCATATCCCTGCATCTGCATCTGTATCTGCATCCACACGAATGACAAAAGCGCATCCACAGTTGTTACTGTATCCGTATGAGCAAACAATGCCAGCAGCAACAACAACCGGAGTCACTCCTTCCCAGATACAACAACAATAACAATGACGCTGCCGCAAAAAGTTTCTTTCGAAGGCCCCCAGAAGAAGAATCGAACCTAATGAGTTGGAGAGCAGCACTTCGGGGACCGATCGACTCGGACCGGTTGCACAAGGCACAGTGGGATGGAGAGTGAGACTTGCAAGCAAAATTAAGGCCTTTGATTTGTGGTTAAAGAGTAAATATGATTTCAGAATATAAAGAGTTTTTCCAGTCTCAAAATCGAAATCTAGAAAGTCCGTTCACAACTTCAAATTGATATAAGGAAGCCAGTCTCTCCTATCACAATTCTCAACTATCAGTGTTAAACGTTATAACAAATAAAACAATTTTTTATAAGGTATTTGTATAGAAATGTTATAACTTAATACATATACATTCATTTAGTGTTAATAACATTTACCATTAAACGTTGCCAATCAAAAAATGTTGATATTTGTTTAAAAATCGTATATATTAATAAGATTATAAATATATATATAGATATAGAAATCTTATAAATTCATAGTGTTAATAACATTTACCATTAAATGTTGCCAATCAAAAGAAGTTTGATATTTGTTTAGATATCTTATATATTAATAAAAAATACACTCACATTTAATAAGATATATAGAAAGTGGACCAGTAAAGCCCATAAATATGATGACAAATAAATATAAATCAGCTAGAACATATAATTGCTGAAGAAACTTGATTTAATATCAAACTAAGATAAGGAAATCTAAAAATATTACCTTGGCTTGCATGGCAAATTATGTATGATCTATCAGAAAATTATGTCTTTCATCCCATTGTACCTCATGAACTCCGGTGCTCCGGCTGTGTCTGATTGAATCCACTATTTATGCGCTTAAGGTTAATCAAAGCCCATTCCGGCAATGCTTTACACTCGGACAGAAAGACAGAGACAGAAACCGAGACAGAAACAGAGACAGGAGAGAGACAGGCAGACAGTCAGACAGGCGGTCGGACTAACAGACAGAACGGGAGGCCGGCAGAAACAATTGAAATCTTTTGGTCGTGTCATAAATGCCAATGAATATATGGGGGAATATGAAAAGACCGGCCGCAGGATATGCTGGCCCAGTGCCATCCATAAATAATCAAATTTTATGTCTTTCGCGGGCTCTTCTGGGGATTAACCAAGAACAGAGTCCGGTGTATACACATACATATATATTAATATATGGGGCACCATGGGGCGCCAACCGATTGTCCGTACTCAACGGCCTGTTTGTTCTTATTAAGAAGAAGGCGACCGCTACACAAAAATCTAAAAAATTTTAATGAAAATCCACACCAGCGAGGTATGAAGTTATGCGTAAGCCCCTCTCAGACACCTTCCTTCTAGGGATGGCATTTGAGAAATTAGTATCGCATTATTATAATTCCAAATATGATAGCTCCTTGGATTCATTCGCCAAATAGCTGTGCTTAATTTATATTGCTTAGTTCGAAAATTATTTAAATAGGTAAGTGCTTGTGTCATTAAATATTTATAATATTGCTTAGGGCTCTGGTCTATCCATCTAATGGATTTTAAAATAACTAATAACTCCGAAGAAGGCGAGATAAGAAGAATGTTCAAGCCACTCTTCCATATATAAGACAATTTATTAAATGGAATAATAGGGTCATATATTATATATTTATTTATATTATTTAGAGTATCTCAAGATACCGAATTACCAATTTTCTGATGTAGACATTTTAGAAATCTAAAAATACTTTGCGTGATCTCTTGATAATATATAAAAGAAAGTATGAAGCAATATAAGGATTCCCGATAATATTTACCTGTAAGGAATGCCAATTTATGTGTTAGTATTATTATTAAAGTTATTATTTTTCCATTTTCTCTTTCCCTTCCCTTTCCCCGTCCATATATACATTTTTCTATTGGTAGAACTAAAGGCTGCCACTTATTTATCACAACAAATCAGTGCGAGCACCCACACAAAACCCATTCGCCACGCGCCCAAGGTGGCCTGCCCTCCGCATCCCCTCCGATTGGTGGGCTTAGGGCTCCTCCGGCCTGTCCACACGATCAGTGCAATTAAGAGTCGAATCGGATCGGATCGGATCGGGCTCGGCCTGGGCCTGGGCTTTTAGTTGGCGGTGGGGCTGCACTCCTTTTCGGGCTCTGTAACAAGGTGCTAAATCATTGGCACGACATTAACCCCAAGCTACGGCACACTTTATCAATGCAAAAAGCCAAAAATGTTGCGCCTATCAGCGCCAAAAAGGATAATGTCTGACGGCAATAACAACACCAACAGCAGAGAGTCCCGGGCGGCCTGCGGCCTGGATGCTGCCCATTTGGGTGAGCAGCTAATGAAAGCGAAATGGCTGAATTACGACCGCCGCAGAACTCACGGTGGGCCGAAGCACCTGTGTAAGTGAGTTACACAGAGCTTATTTAAATTTACTTACTATATTTGATTACTATTATACTTCAAACGTAATTTAACTAAGTTTAATTGACAGTTTCCTTATGAAATTCTTGTAAGAAATTCCATTATAACCTCCAGAAAACATAATATTAGAGTTTAAATCCTATGAACTCCTGAAAACAATTTAGTTTATCAAGTTCCCCTATTGATTAATGGCTCACATTTTGATTTAAAACTTTAAATTATATATTTTGAATTCGCTTCTCTCTAAAATATTAAATAAATAAATAAGATTATATTTGATGGTACTATCATTTTCAATACACTTCTGCCAGGTCTAGCCCCACTGTGCATTCCCGAAGTGCGACAAAATAAAAATGCGCAGCCAATACAGCACCAACAACTTGGGGGGAAAAATGGCTAGAAAAAATGTGTAAGAATTGTTTGGGGTTTTCACGATGCCATTTAAACCGCTTTTCCCCATTCCCCATTCCCCGCCCCTGGCCACTTTGTTCCCCGCCATTTAATGGCCGTTTGTAGTTCATATGGTGACCATCGGTAGTTCATTCAGATCCCAACAGTTGCCAGTTGGCAACATTGTCATGGCTGGAAATTTATGGCCAAGTGGGGCTGCGGATGGTTCAGGGGCTATATTGTATGCAGAACAGAACCCTTTGAGCCAGGCCAACTCGCTTTCAGCTTGCCAACCATTGATTTCTTTCGCCAGCCCGGGCTTGAGGTGCTTGGAAGTCGCCATTCAATGCCAAATGTTGGCTTGAAATTGGGTCAAAACGCGTTTGCAATAATGACTGCCAAAGGAAACAAATGTAAAAATAAATGGTGATTGAAAAGTAATAACAATAATGAGAGCGAACGACAAAATGATCAAAAGATATACGAGAAATAAAGAAAAACACACATAACCATTTATAACAACTGTAACAACATTAACAACGGACAGCAACAACGAACAGTGGCAGCAGCACGAGAAAGCTTAAAAAAACATAGCAACAAATGATACGGAATTCGCAATCAATCAAATATTGCTTAATAATTAAACAATTCAATAAAATCAACAACGAACTTCAAGAAGTCGCCCAAGCGCGATAATATACGAGCCGAAATTGACTTTTGTGGAAGTACTGACCATGTGATACTCTTGAGATTTGAAAGGCATATTTAAGATTACCAGGTCTACAGGTAAACAAATAACTTAAATTAAATTCATTAATATCTGAGATTAATAATCTAAGATTAATAGGAAAATGTATACATTAAATTGAAAACGTTAAAGAATGGTTTTCGACTAATGAGTAAGTAATAAGTTATTTAAACAGCTCTGACCTTTTAAACAACACTGTTTTTAAGACTTCTCGATCTTTGAACAATATTACCAAAACAGCTCTGACATTTAAATAAATGAGAGAAGCAAATATTATATATTATTACTATTTTAAAGACTTCCCGATCTTTTAACAATATTACTAAAACAGCTCTGACCTTTTAAATAATAAGTGAAGCAAATATAATATATTATTACCATACTTTTCATTATTACTTACTTTTCAAGACTTTTCGATCTTTGAATAGGTAAATTGTAATTGTAAATTATAGATAATATAATTAAAACAGCACTTTTTACTCAATTCTCATAATGAAATATATAATTATTATTGATATTATATATTAAATATTATA
>VNKC01003698.1:0-32103 GCA_008042775.1 Drosophila pectinifera
TTTATATTTACATTATTATATATTATAGTTTAGATGAATTTCCCCATTGAATAAGACAGCATAAATATTAAACATTAATTTATGTTAAAAATTATATTGTATTTGCTCGATATTTTTTACCACAGATATTATAATTATTATATTAAGCAATATTATATATAAAAATAAATACTTATTGCTATTTAGATACTTAAACCAGTAGGATATACTAATTATAGTTTAAGATTTGTATATGTACAATAAAATAATAATAATATAATATTAAAATAGGTCCCAAAACCGGAAATCATTTAATTAAGTACAAGTAAACCCTATAAAAAGTCTGATAAACATTTACAACTAATTTAGTTAGACAGATATATAATAAAATATAATATATATTATGCAGTATTATATATAAAAATAAATACCCATTGCTATTTCGATTAAATTTTTAGATACTCAAACCAGTAAAGCTTCTAATAATTATTAGAATTTTTATACTAGAATATATATTATATTAGAATATATTATATTATATTAATTACAGTGTAAGATTTGTATATGTACAATAAAAAAATTTTAAAATAAACCCCAAAACCGAAAATCATTTAATTTAGTATAAGTAAAACCTATAACAAGTCTGATAAACATTTACTACTAATTTAGTTGGGTTTTTGTTGCCTCAACATAACTATTAAAGCTCACAAAACAAGTACAAACTCTCCTCTGCCAAATCTTCAAATCTGTTCAATAGTTTCTTAGCAAAAGGCCAAAGCCTCCTTACAACTCTCCTGTAAGTTGCATTAATTTTCCATTAAGACCATAGATAATCTGGCCATAATACTACCTCTCCTGCCTGCCACAACTTTCCACTCATTATGAATGTGAGTTGACAAGGCTGGCCCGCAGTTCATCGATGGCTGCCTCCCAATCGCAGCCATCAAACGACTCTGACTTTCCCGACTCACCCCATCATCATCTCATCACAATAATGTCCTGGTCGGTGAAATCAAATCCCAGCCATGATGCTGTCAAAAAGATGAGATGTACTGAGGAGGAGCAGTGACTCCCCTGCGGCTCGGGGTTACTTAACTGCCGAGTACATATGTCAACACCATGAACTTGAAACCCAAACGGATTGGAGGGGACCCGGAGTTTGGTGGCATGAGCTGGAGTTGCAGTTGCAGTTGCAGTTGCAGTTACCTCTGAAAGCATTTTGTATTCTAATTAGATTGTCAGCGGCACGACAACAACCTCATTTTACCTTTGCAAAATGCCTTTTCACATTTGCATTAGCGCCAACGTGAGGAGAGAAGACAAAAATCTGCATAAACTTTGGACAGTTGCTTGAGGGTGCACTGGAAGAAATTCCTTAGAACTTCCTTAGAAGTAAACTTTAATCTAAAATATATTCTAATTTATAGTTCGAATTTTAAAACATTAATAGACTATAAATGAAGGTATAAGATTTAAGATTAATTGTTGTATTAAAACCTATACAATTTCTTGAATCTTAATAGTTACTATATAATTCTGCAAAAAAATAAAACAAAAATAGTATCAAAATAATATAGAAGAAAGCTTAGTATTTTTTCTATTTTTCTTCCAATTTTAAGTTTTATTTTTATGAAATACAGGCTATTTACAAGTCTTTCTTAACTCACACCTCAAATTCTATATTTTATCTTCAAGACTCAGAGACCTGCTTTGTCTGCACACACACAGTATGCTCAACGCACCAGTGCGGAAAATGTAATCTTGTGGCTAAATCAACACTTTTTTAGAGTAAATTACTATATTTTTTAGCCATATCTTTTTTATGCAATATTACACAAAATGTTATCTACTTTTTTCTCATATCAAGCTACTTACTTATATTTCTGAAGCATACAAATGAATTTTGAAGAGGCTATATTATATATATTTCCGGTAATTCTTTTTCCAAACTAATTCTTAATATATATTGCAATTGCATTCCTTATTTTGCACAGTGCATTGGAGTAGGAGTGCGCGGTTTGAAGTTCATTAACATGCACAGGTTAATTACCGTTGTTGTTGGCCGCTCGAGGAAATGAGCCATTAGAGGAGGGGCAGGCTAAGGCTTAAGACCAAGTTTAGGAGACGCTGGAGCGCCGCGCAGTAGCCAAAAAGCCGGCGATAAACCTGGCTAAAAGCATACATAAAAAGACACATGTTAAGTGTGTCGGAGGAGCCACTGTGGGGGGACTGTGACAAATGCCGGCGAGCACGAGGAGGTGGACCTGGCCGCGCTTTCCTCCTGGCCAACATGCAAAATGTTGCACTGATAAGAGGCACAAAGCCAAGGAGTCATCCCGTTTGCCGCTTGCAGTCAGCGCCGTTTTCTGGCCAACAGCAGCAGCGGTAAATGAGCATCCCATGAGCACGATCATTAAAACAAAAGCGGTTGCCGAGGAGCCATCACTGACAAGCCATGACCATGAGGAGCAATGGCCAGTAAAAAAATCCTACCCCTTGTAGGATCTCGACTGGCTGGTACTTGGTATCTGAAAAAAAACCTCCTCAAGGTTAATTCTTTTAATTAGGTATTCAAATGTATTAATTTTTGATTTGATTGTGGTTTAATTCTGTAAATCTTCCATTTAACTCAATGTATAGTTTGCCTTACTCAAGGATTCCCAACTAGATCTAGTTAACAACTCCTTGCTCCTTGTTTGTGACAAGATCTTAATAAGTTCTTTCTCTCTGTTCTCTTTAAGTTCTAACCCTAAAAAATAGTTTTAAATGCCTAAGAAATATTCCTGAAGGAGATACACCCATATACCCTCTATACCAAAGGGTAACCAAAATAAATACGAGAGTAGAACAGCAGCAGGCAGCTACCAGGCTTCAGTCTTCTTCTGGTGTTGGATTGCCTTAAACGATCCGCGTGAATAACTAATTTCAATGGAGTCTGTACCTCGCTCGCCTCCTCCTCCATTTATCACCCACCATCGGCGAAGGAGCTGAAGCTGGAGCCGAATCCGCACCAGAAGCTAGCCCGAGCAGGAGCCCTAATCCCACAAGACAATGGGACAGTTCATTTATTTTTTTCGCTCCTCCGCGGCCAGTTTTTTGTGCACAGACAATAAAAAGTTAGTGGCGGACTCTGCGTAGGACATGCTGGACAGGGCCAACGCATCCAGCCGGGGATCGGGCCTTAATGAGCTGAAATGGGACTGGCAAAAAGGAGCTGCCGGCGAGATAAGTTTCCTGCAAGCTGCCTCTATTTTTTATGTTCAAAGCGCGATGATCTACAAAGGCAGCAGCCTAAACAGAGATCTCCTAGATAAGATCGATGGAGTTGTACTTCCTTTCAAGGGCTAGTCCTTGTTCTATTTACATAAGACTCTTGACTTCAAGCTGGTTTCAGTTTATTCACATTATATGGTTCTTGCTTATTATTATTTAATATTGTAACATATTTGATCACTTTAAAAAAAAAAACAAAAAAATATATAAGATATACCTGTATTGAAGCTTTATCCTCTTAATTTCCAGCGGCTTTCTTGGCCAGATTCAGGGCAGTGGGCCTGGTGAAGTAGATGGTGCTCTGCTTGTCCGCCGTGATGGCCACCAGGATATTCTGAGCCTCGCACACCGAACTGTACAGGTAGGCCTCCGTGAAGGAGGTGTCGCTGTGGGTGTCATCCGTGTACTGACGCGGTGCCTGGTTGACGGTGACCAGCTCGAAGGCCTCCAGGCAGGAGTCCTTGTCCTTGTAGTTCTCGTTGTAGTAGGCATAGGGGAACAGGTTGGTGTTGCCGTGCGGCGTGGAGATCTCTCCAATCAAGTGCCGGGGCACGTCCCTGCTGGTCACGTTGCTGAGATCCTCCTGAGGGTCCGAGATGTAGCCCCGGAAGACGGAGCCATCGATCTCCACATCCAGGTAGTAGATGGCATTGCTGACCAGCGGATAGTCGTAGTTGAAGCACTTGTAGCCGATGCCCTCGCCCCCAAAGGTGGTGCAATCGAAGTTCTCACCCGGCTGGGCACCCGAGGCATCCCAGATGGAGAACAGCACCGTGAACTTGGAGCTCTTGTCCCAGTTCTGCAGACCCATGTAGCCACTGGACTCGGAGGTGTAGAACTGCATGAAGTTATAGATGCCATCGTTGCGGGGATTCGCACTGGTCATCCACTGGAAGATGCCGCGTGCGCCACTGAATCCGGCATCCTTGTAATCGATTATTGTCCTGGCGTTGCCCAAAATATCGTTAAACCTCGTCAACCTGGAGTCCTGCTCTTGGTGCAGCACGTCCATGAACCTGGCCATGTCTTCCTCCGCCTGCTGCGGAGTGGGATACGGGGCCAGGACATTAGCCAGGCTAACAGCCAACCCGACTAGGAAAAATACTAGCAGTATCGTAGATCTAACCATGATGAACTTGAATTGACTTGTGGTTACTTCCCTGGCTAGTCCGTGGTTTTTATATGGGTTCTATCGAGTGTTTATTTGCAGTGTGATAATCACTTCGCATTCTGCTTATCAGCACTTGGATGATAAGAATTAACTCAATTGGCTGCATTCTGAGGTAACTCACAGGTAACGCTCTGGGCTCATTACATGAAAATTATGAAACTTGGAATTACATGACACATTTTTTCTATATATTTTATTTCAAAATAAAATATTAAACAAAATCAAAATTTAGCTAAGTTATGTTTATTTTAAACTGTGAAATTTTGAAGAAAAATTAGGGAGTAAAAATATAAATTTTACGATTAAAAAATGCGTAACTTTAAGGTCTTCTTAAGAGCATAGTTTGGCCAATACTTAAATATTCGCCAAATGCCGTACATACTTCGATTCGTCGCAAAAAGCTTAATTATTTCAAAATAAAATATTAAACATAATCAGAAAAAAAAATTTTGCCAATTTTTGAAAATTTTATAAGGGGTTACATCATTAAAATTGTCAAAAAATGGCAAAAAATTAATTGTTTTATACTTCAAAAGCGATTATGCAGATTAATTAAACAAAAAAAAACCAATATAGAAAATCTTTCCGAATTGAGATAAGGGCTGTTTTGGCTAAGTTATGGTTATTTTAAACTCTGCAATTTCAAAAAAAAATTAGGGAATAAAAATTTAAATTTACGATCAAAAAATACGTAACTTACCATAGTTTGGAAGAAGAAATGCATCAAGTTGCGATTTTATTATAAAAATAAGTTAAAGTCAATTTAAAGTCAAGCTATAGGTTCAAATTTAGAGCTATTACTAATATGGCCAGTAAAGACTTTAATCTGAAGTGCAGTTAATGCAGAGCTCTTCAAATCGGGTAGCAGGTAAGCTACCATTATCGGGGGTATTAGCTCAGGCTTCGAAAGTGAGCCACGCGAAAAATTCCACTCGGATCAAGGTCCGTAACCCGGAGCTTTAGCTTGCCCTCTAAGGCGGCAGAGAGGGCGACCGAGTTCAAGTCATAACTCAGCGATCATCCTCATGCCCATGCCCAAGCCGGTGCTCCTCCTGATCCCCATCCTCGGGAGCAGCAGGAGCAGGCCGCATCAGCAGTCAGAGAACGTAGCACTAAATCAAGCCCACATGGAGTTCGGGCCAGGCGGTGACCGGCATAGGTTGTTCCCTGGCTTTTTGACAGTTTCGCGCACAGTAGCAGTTGCAGTTGAAGTGGCAGTGCCAGTCCCTAGAAAAGCAACAGTAGCAGAGTGCAGGTGCACTGCCAGAAATTTATTATAGAATTATTAATTAAATTATAAAAAAGTAATAAACTTTGAGCCTTAAAGTTCTCTCTCTCTCACTTGATAGTTTGTTAGGTTAATTGAGCTTTAAAGAAGTATGCCATTAATATATGTATAATAAATATATAATATAATAAATATATAATATAATAAATATATAATATATATATATATATAAATTTATAAAAAGAAACCAACGTTCTTTGAGTTCACTGTGGAGACCCAGCCAGCCGCAGCCTCATCATTCCAGTCATCATCATCATGTCCGACTGTGGCATGATAAACGCAAGCTGGGCAAAGGCAGAGTCACAGAGGCAGAGACAGAGGCATGGGGCAGAGGCAAAGGCAGAGGCACAGGCTGTGGCACAGACCTCGGCACAGGCGCAGGCTGAACATGTGTTGCCTGTCGAAGATCCAGGCGAAAAGCGACCTGGCCTGGTCTACGAGTGGCCAGCCAGCCAGCGCTCTTTTTGTTAGCTTCGCTGGAACTGGCACAACCTTTCGGGGGCTCACATAAATTTTAAATATCCGCCAGAGATGCGCCTGGGAGCAGGGCTACCTTATTTGGCAAGCGGCCACCAGCTCCGCCGGGAAATGCAGTTTTTACCCATTTTTATTGACCCGATGGAGGAGGAGGAGGAGAATGGCCAGTGGCTCATTAGCGAGTTGGGGGCGCATCGGGGCGTATGAGTAATGTCTCGCAATTTGCACGCCTTGAAAGGATTAATTCGTTAACAATTTTTCGCCGCTGTAATATGCAAGACAAAACCAATAAATCTATTAATTAAGCCGACATTTGTTTAGCATCTGTTGCGATTTCCTTTTCTCTCCACAACTTGATAAATATGCCCAGTTCTCAACCGAGTCTCTGGTCTCGGTTTCCGAGAGCATTTGCTGAAATTTAAGACAGTGGGTGGTCCGGATTCGAAAAGGTTTTTTTTCGGGACCTGAATGAATCAACTGGAAGTACGGTGGGTCTAAACCGAATAATAGTTAAAATTATTCAATTAAATATATACTTTATTATATAAAAACTTTATTATTAGTTAGATATACTTAGCTTTCATTATTATTTTTAAGTCAACTTACTTTAAGTGTTTCTTATCAATGAAATGATGAGTTTTAGCCAACTTCTTTTTGTATAAATAATATGGCAGGCCAAGCGGAAAATGTATAAATAAATAAATAAATAAATAAATATATATATATATATAAAATTATATATAAAATTAAGCCAAAAAAGACAGCTAAGTTTACTGGAAATAGAGGTGGAATCAAGGAGATCCTTCACTGGGCTTCAGGCTCTGGTAAAGAATAAGAATGTCGTAAGCAGAGTAAATGTGCTATTTTGAATGATTTTATTTATTTTTTATTTAAAGAATTCATCAAAAATTTATTTATAATGCATATAGAAATTTTTTTAAATTTATTTAGTAAATATATCCACTGTGCTGGGCACAATAAACCAATTGCCGACAAGGAACAACCGACTGGCGAACTTCTGTGGCCGCTTGGTGTGTATAAATTTGCCAAATTAAAAAGCGACAGTGACTCCAGCCCGGCTCCAAGAAGGTTTTCCGGGGGGCCAGTTGGTGGGAGGTGGTTTCGAGATCGAGACCGAGAGTTGTGAGTCGAGAGCCACCCACCGCCGCCCCCAGATGACGCAACAGGGTGCCTGTCGGAGGCGTCTATAAATAAAGCAGCCGCCAGAGTAAATCAAAACAAGGCACGAACATGTGGCGCTTGCAGTTCACCTATCCAGCTTTCCAGCTCTCCTCAGATCTCCTCAGCTCTCCCCAATCCTGGCCTAGCTCCAGCTCCCTGCTCCCAACTCCAATCCAATCCAGGATCAAGTGGGCCGACTCAGATCCCGGGTGTGGTCGCCGCTGTGATGTGTGGATCGGATTGGGTTGGATTTTGTGGATTTGTCATCCCCCATCTGGGACCATAAATTCGTTACGCATTTTCCAAGCCACAGCCAGCCAGCCAGGCCAGCACACAATGCGGCCATAATGTTCCCGATCCCGCTTTTGATCTGGCCCGTTGTCAACATCTTATTCCCGGCCTGACATGATTGATTTTTCATGTTCCACGCGAAGTGGTGGCCTCTCTGGGGTCAGTTGGCGACTTTCTAAAAAAAACATATAGTATTTCGCACACTCTTTGGAAATGCCATATGCACAGCAAAAAATAACAATATTCTTTCCTTGATTGAGGCTATAATAAATAAATTATGAATGAATAAAGATCGATGACAAAGTTGAGCTGAAGTGTGAAGTTTCCCAGAGATGACTTTGTTATACATATAAATATCTAGAAATAAATGTAAATATTTAGTTAGTTAAGTAAATATTATTATTTAGTATCGTAAAATAAAAATCTGACTTCTGAGCTTATTTAAAAACTTTAACTTTCAACTTTATAGCAGATAAAAAGCGACAGAAACAATAAATATAAATAAATAGCTTCTTTTTAATATTTCCAAGTGAGCTGTTGGCACTTTTGAAATATTTCCCAATTTTTATTAATTTTTCTGGATCTTCCCTAGTAATAATACCCTATTTTATAGATATAAATAATTAGTTACTAGTGTCTTTTAATTTTTTATAATGTTTCTCCATGTGTTCCAAATATTCCACAAATTTTAGTTGGAAAAGTGAGGCTAGCAGAGTTAGAAATCCTTTCCAGATGCACCGGCAAAGCCTTTGAACATGGTTTTTGGCCATATTTGGTCACCAGAAACCATTCCCATTCACACCTCCCACCGTTAACTCAATTTGGCAGCGGCAACATCAAATTCTGACGTCAGTAAAAGTGCCTTAAAACGTTTGTAAACGATATTTATTGTGCCGCAAGTGTTGCACAAATTATTTTGTTTGATATGGCCGAGGGAAAGATCTGAGATCTAGAGTGCCTGTTGCCGCCAAGGGGCAAGAATCGTCGCTTAGTGGAGCAATCAATCGACTATATATGGCCAGGAACTGGGGAAATCACTTAAGACGATTTCATTTGGCTTTATGGCCGGCCAAAATCGGCCAACCGAGCATGTGAGAAAATTGTGTGCGAGGAAAACTGAGCTGGAAACTCTCAGCCGAGGCAGACGAGAAAGAATTGGGCTGGGAAAAAGTTATTAATATGGGTCGATTGCCCCGGGTTCCCCCAGCTTCCCGCCAGCTTCTCCCTGGTCCCTTCTAGCCGCGGAGTTTGCTACCAATTTTGGTAGCTTGATTTGTCACGATGCTTTTTGGTTTCTTTTTTTTGGTTTTTTCTGGTGCCCCTGTAGCGGGTTTTTGGGTTTCCTTTGGGTTCGGTTTTTTGTTGCAACTGGGAGAAGACAAACAAATTGGTCTGTAGTTGAAAATTGACAAGAATTTCGTGACTTTGTCACCTCTTTTTTCCCTTTTTTTTTTTGTTGCGCCGTCGAGGAGATCTTACAACGCCCTCGAAGCAGGAGCTTTCTTTCCTTGTGGCCCCGGTTCCCGGATCCCTGCCCCGATCCCGACTCCACTCCGCGCTCGTTAAGTGGCAGCCAGCGCGTGCGCATTGAAGTCGCTCCGGCGGCGGCCTCAAGTTGCGGATCCGATCCCCGCCAGAGCTGCCCCGCCGCCCCCGTCCCTGGAAATCACTTCATCATCGGACATCGGGCCATTCTAAAGTCAAAGCTCTGCCTGCGACTGCAAAACTCTTGTCAGATTTATTTCTTGCTTTGGTTTTTTGTCTTTTCCGCTGCCGGTGTTGTTGTTGTTGTTGACTCGGCCAAGTCGGTTAGTGTAACTACACTATTCCACGAGTCCACTGGCTGCTTTTTATTATTTTATTTCATTTTGACTTTTATTTAGAAGAGGTTCCTTTACTTAAATGTTTATTTAACTATTTATGCAAACCATTATTGTGTTGATTAGACTTTTCAAAAGGTTTTCCTTTCTGGATCTAATAAATTATTTATTTGACGGATCATGTATTTAATTTAATTATTTAATTTAATTTATTGACTTTTATTTAGAAGAGGTTCCTTTACTTAATTGTTATTTAACTATTTATGCAAACCATTGATTGGACTTTGCAAAAACCTTTCCTTTTCTGTATCTAATAATTTATTTATTTAAAGAAGTATGTATTTAAGTAATTTCTAAATATCTTAGCATTATTAATATTATTTTAGTGATTATAATTGTAATTTCTTAAGTACAAATTAAGTAAGGCAATGCCTTTTAATGATTTTTCCTTAAAACACAATTATATTGATTAAACTTTTGTAAACACTTTCCTTTGCTACTCTTAATTATTTATTTGTTTAAAGGATTATAGTTTTAAGTAATTCTAAATATCTTAGCATTATAAATCGTATTTTTAGTGATTATAATTGTAATTTTTTAAGTACAAATTAAATAAGGTAACGCAATTTAATGATATTTCCTTAAAACCAAATTATATTGATAAAACTTTTGTAAAAACTTTTCTTTTCTACTCTTAATAATTTATTTATTTAACGGATCATGTATTTAAGTGATTTCTAAATAACTTAGCATTATTATTCGTGTTTTTATGGATTATAATTGTAATATTTTAAGTACAAATTAAATAAGGCAATGCCTTTTAATGAAGTTTCCTTAAAAGCAAATAATAATGATTAAACTTTTGTAAAATCTTTCCTTTTCTACTCTTAATTATTTATTTATTTAAAGGATTATTTAATTAAGTGATTCTCTAAATATTATTAGTGTTTTTGGTAATTTTTTAAGTACAACTTAAGCAAGTTAATGATTTTAAATTATTTCCCTGGTAAGAGCATGGCAAGTTCCCCAGAGAAAACACTTAATTTTCCAGCTTACCTCATTGGGTTTATTGTGATTTTTATTTCTTATCCCTTTCCTCGGTTCGGTTGGTTTTTTTATGTGCTGGCTCTACCTGTAACCTTTTGCACTTGGTACCCTTTTTTCAATTTAATGAATTTTTTCCGCCGTTTTCTTTTCCTGCGCCCAGTGACAGCTACAAGGGGCAGCCAGCAGCCTGCCAAGGAGGACAACTGCGGCTGCTTGTCGCCTGTGGTAGCCTCGAGTTTCCCTTTATTCGGGCGTTATCAATCGGGCATCGAGGGGACTTGCCCGGATCGGGGGCTATATCCCACTCCCAGGAGACCCAACGGCAACGCCCTGAATATGCGCATCCATGCGGCATATGCATTTGTTCTGTCCCCCAATTGTGGCCCATTCAATTGTTGTGTTTATGGTCAAGCTTATAACAATTTTTGGCAAGACGGCCAAATTGAGAGGAAGAGGGCCAAATGCAAAGTTCGTGTCTGTTGGCCAAGTGACACCACCTCCAACGATGCGAATTTGGCGGCTGTTGCTTTTGCTCCCTATACACTGGACAAAATCGCAGCCTTTAAATATAGATAAAATGGAAATAGGTAATATAGGTAAAATATATAAAATAAAAATATATAGGAACAATTTTAAATACATAAAAAAATAGTTTAGAGGGCTGGCTTGAAAATATAGCTGACTTAGAAAGTCGTCACCATTACCTTCATCAGTACCCATTTTTGAAGCTTAAACGAC
Organism: Drosophila pectinifera; assembly: GCA_008042775.1. NCBI lineage: Eukaryota > Metazoa > Arthropoda > Insecta > Diptera > Drosophilidae > Drosophila > Drosophila pectinifera. The sequence continues at coordinate 11,267 of VNKC01003698.1, forward strand.
AAACAGAATTTGTTTTTGAACTTAATAAAGTAATGTATAATCTGATAACCATTTTCTGCATTTAATTAGATATTTAAATATTATTTATTATAATTTAATTTTATAATTATTATTAACTAACAAGTGCTAACCATTTTCTATATTTAATTATTTGTTTAAACTATGAATTTTATTAGTAACTAGGATTATTTGAACAATCTCTAGAAAGTCCCTAGCTTAGCTTATATAAAGAAGTGATTCTAAAGTTTAAAATCAGAATAAACGCTTTATTTATAAGTTTATTACTAAAAACAGTTCCCTCTTTACTGGACAGAGTTATAAAGATTCTACAATTAAATAAAGATTTTATTAACATTTATTAAGAATCTCTAGAAAGTTCCTAGCTTAGCTTATATAATGTATTGATTCCAAAGGTTAAAAACAAATTAAACGCTTTATTTATAATATTATTACTAAAATCAGTTCCCTCTTTACTGGGCAGAGTTATAGAGATTCTATAATTAAATGCAGATCTTAATAATATTTTCTCTTAGACATTTTTCATTAGGATGAATAGAAACTTAAATTGTTGTACTATTAATATTATGTAATATTATTAAATATTATATTATTAAATTTATATATATTATTTAACGAACACTTAATCTTGATTCCTATGGTTTATATAGATTTTCTTTGGTTTTGAAATCCATCCATATTTCTCAGTGCCCTTGGCTTCTTTTCTTGTCCTATGTAGGCCAACACCCTCGCTCCTCCTGGCACCGCCGGCGGGCAATATGAGTTGACATTAGGGAGAACATGGCCAAGAGGAGCAGCAGGCGGCTGCACTCGCATCCCGTGGACCCATCGACAGCGACGCCATCGCCCTAGACTGACCCCGTTGTACCTTGTTGGCCGCCTTGCTGGCCATTGTAGCTGTTGTTGTTACCTCTTGTTGCAGGCCAATTTGCTGCAATTGCAACTCCAACTCCGGCTTCAAGTGTGCCACTTTACTCGCCGAGATCATGTCGAGGCCAAAGGCAAAGTGGGTGAAAACCCAGTTAAAATGGGAGAAAAAAAATAAGTCAATATTTGTGTAGCGAAAATATGATCGAATTGGGTCAGGTGATGCAATCTATGGGGTTTCTAGAACAACCTACGACTTGGGATGCTGGAAACTGGTAAAATATAATACTTAATCCCTCTATCTAGGGTTAGAGATCCAGATCTCCTCCTCCACTTACTTAAACTTACAGAATTCTTAAAAAATTCATTTAAAGGAAACAAAAAATGATGCCCACCATTAACATCCTTCGCAGATATCGCATCTTGCCGCTCCTTGCCTGCCTCCAAAGAGTTTAACTTCTTGCCACTCCGCCTCTGAGCAAACAACGATCAATAAGGCAGCTGCCACGCCCCCCAACGTATATGAATATGTGTCTGCCACAAATTTGCCCCTGCCAATAATTCAATTAGGGAGCCAGAGAGAGAGAGGCACCGGAGGAGGCCGGACTCGGGGCAGCAAAACATTTATTTCACAATTGGCGCACATTAATCAAACGGGGCAGGGTGAGTGCCATGCCACAACAAGTACCTAAGTGGAGGGGCTCCTCCGGAGTGGGCAGGCCGGGCCGGGCTCCTGCCTGCTTGGCTGCAATTAAAAGTAGATTAATAATTCGCCTCCTCGGAGCTCCTTTGGAGCTAGCTGCTCAGGTGTAGACAACGTTGTCGATGTCGTTGTCATCCTCACTTTCCTAGGTCTCCCTGCAAAGGGGGCGAGGAGGATGCTTGACACTCGGATTACCCACGGGACGGGACGGGACGGGGGATAGCCCACTTTAATTGCACATTTCATACTTGTTAATTTTTCAATTTTCCTGCCCACCGACTGCGACGTTGAGCGGTTGACCACTTGCCAAATGTCGAATGCTGAATGCTGAATGCGAATGTTGAATGTTGAATGTTGAATGTTGGATGTTGAATGTTCGCTGCCGAATGCTGAACGTTCGTTTGTCATCGAGCTGGGGAGACTCGCGACTCGATGCACTCCTTGGACCACACAGACGCCGCTCCAACTGGCCTGGGATGCACTAGGGAAAATAAAGGAAATTATTAGAAACTTGGAAATGGAAAATAACATATACAACTTTAATAAATAATATTATAATATATTATATAATATAATAATTAATATAATAACAATACATATAAGATTAAATAAAACCTTATATATAAGAAATCTTTATTTGGCACATATTTCCCAAGAAAATTATTATCTAATCATTGATTTATTGAATTGTATTGCTATAATAAAAGGGTATAGATTTGAAATCAATTTCCAAATAATATATAATTAATATAACTTATATAATTAATATAACTTATAATTAAGAAATCATTATTTGCCAGATTATTTCTATGAAATTATCATCTAATCTTTGATTCTTTGAATTTTATTGCTATAGAAAAGGGTATAGATTTGAAATCAATTACCAAATAATATATAATTAATATAATAACAATAAATATAACATCAAATAAAACCTTATATCTAAGAAATCATTCTTTGGCAGATTTTTCCCAAGAAATTATCATCTCACCTTTGACTCTATGAATTTTATTGCTATATAAATGATAATAGGTTTTAAATGGTATTTATTTAATTTAAACCGCTTTAAAAAATATTTATTTTATTAAAGAATTTATAAATAATTATTTCTCGAAACATAGTTTTAGTAAAACATGCTAGATTATAGGTTTCACATAAGTTTTTAATAATACAATATTTGATTTAACTTTTAGACTGTTAGAGTGTTTAAAAAATATATATTTAATAGCTGGAGTTTAAGAGAAATAAGGGGTTAAGACAGTAATTTAAATTTAATCCTGAAATTCCAGAATTTTAACCCGATTTTTTTATTATGAAATTTTTAAAATGATTATTAAAAGCGGACATTAAAAGGTCAATTTATTTTTTTAAGCAGTTGATATGACTTTACGCCCTTAACTCATTTCCTGAACTCCTCTGAGACAAAGTAGTTAGTTTACTTAAGATATCTTAAAGTGTCTCCCTTATCCCACAGTATTTCGCTCAGTGCAACTGCTCCCGTGGCGGCTGCTGCTCCCAATCGATACAGGTGGACATGCGACTGACCCACCTCGACGCTCAGCGGGCGGTGCAGCTGCTGCAACTGTGGGGGCGCCAGTCCTAGCCCCACCCAATACTCCCTCCTCCCGCCCTCCCAGTTTTCCAGGCGCTTTTCACTGCATTTGGACCAAATTAATTGCCAGCGATTAAATTTCAAATTTTCCATGCAAGCCCAGAGCAGCTTGGTGCCCGCAATGCAATCCCATTCGCTTCCGTGCGGCGACTTTTGCGTGAGTCTCCCCAGCCCCAGCCCCAGCCGCCTCCGCTGCCTCTTTGTCCCCCAAAGTTATAAAGTGAAAATCATTAGTTTTCATTTGTGGCGTTTAGGGCGTGTGCCCCAGCCAGTGCCCCAGCTAGTGCCCCAGCCAGTGGCCGCTCCAGTGGATCTGGATCGGGATCGTGCAGCTATTTTGCATTGCAAATTAACAAAAATAAAGCACACACTAAAAGTGCAATTTTCACTTGCGCGACCGTAACATTTTCCTGAACATCGTTTTGGCAGTTGCATGTCAACTCCGTTTCGCCATGTCCTGTGGAGTCGCCCTGGGAGCTGGATCGGGGAAGACGGGGGAGTTTTCGGGGCGGAGCTGGGACCGCGGCAATTAATGCCATTCGAGAGGGGCACCCCTGACAGATTCGAAGGTGGGCGTTGTTGGGGCTTCGAGAGCTGCCAATGCCACGAATGGGCGGTGGAAAGGTAGCCTCTGGGTTGGAAAATTTCTCCATTCAGAAGTAATTCAACCTAAGTGAAGAACAGCTAATTAGTTGGTTTTTAAATTAAATTTAGGGGTTATTATTTAATGTACTGATGAGTTATTCCTCTGGGCATCCTTTAAAAAAGTAATAATAATATAAGTATAATAATATAATTTGTATGAAATTATATATGATATTTCCCTTAAACCCTTGCTATCAAACATATATTGTTCTAACTTCTCTAGCAGCTTAACAGTTAAACCAAATATTGTATTATTATAAGCTAATTTTAAAACTTATAATCTAGCATATTTTTTAGGTGTAATTATATAATGTATTAAATAATTATTATTTGTTTGAAATGATATATTTATACTTATATATGATATTTCCCTTAAACCCTTGCTATCAAATATATATTTTTTTTACCTCTCTAATAGCCCAACAGTTAAACTAAATATTGTATTATTATAAACTAATTTTAAACCTATAATGTAGCCTATTTTAAAATTAGATATATAAAGTATTTACTAAGTCCTTGTACATTTTATAATATATAATACATCAAATTAGTAGATCCTTTCTTTAAATAAAATAAGTTCTATGTAGATTACTCGAAGAATTAAATAAATACAATGGTTTTGTTTGTTTTCTTTTTTTTTTTTGATAAGCATATTTTAAAGCTAATAATAAAATAACTTATTTAAATTTATATAAATTTGATAAACATATTTTCCAGCTAATAATAAAATAACTTTTTTAAGTTTATATAAATTTATAATTTAGAGTAGATTTAGAAGAAAAAATCCCCATCTTCATCACAATTCTTTGTTCTCGAATTTAAGGCTTAAATTTAAATTACTGCCTTAACACCTTATTCCTCCTAAGCTCTAGTTTTTAAATATATATTTTTTTAACTACTCTAACAGCATAAAAGTTAAAACAAATATTGTATTATTAAAAACTTATGTGAATTCTATAAACTAGCATGTTTTATTAAAACTATTTGTCGAGATATAATTATTTATACATTCTTTAATATAATAAATGTTTCTTAAAGCTATTTAAATTAAATAAATACCAAGGAGTTTACTCCAAGAATTTATATAATTATTATGGTTTAGAATTGGTTTCCTTTTTTATGTTTATAAAAAGCTAATAATGAAATAACTTATTTAAATATATATATAGCTGTATAGCTATTAAACCAGCTCAAAGGCTTTAAGTTGAAATTACAGTGTTAGCCCCGATCTAATATATTTCCCTGGCGGCCCTTGCCATTTACCTGTTCCTAATTGCAGTCCCCGTTTCTTCACGGATCGTCCTTGGGACTCGATTCGGTCCACCCCCTTTGGATAAACGGCTATTTCTGGGCAATTGAGTGGCCCGGCCGACATCGGGCTTGGAATTAGTCGCGTCAATAGTGCCATAAACATAAATCTGCCGGTTAATGGGCAGGAAGGTGGACCTAGACAACGTGGCTACCAGTTGGGCAGAGCTCCAGCTGTGGTGGCAGCCCCGGCAATTACGCAGCAAATTAAAATCAAATAACTTAGCATGAAAATCGAGCGAGCCATAAAAATCACATGCAAATTATAGAGTATCCAATAACCAGACCCCAAGTGGCAGCAAGTGGCAGGAGCCGCCGCTCCTTGGCCGCCTGAGAAATCGTTGTAATTTGCGCCGTCCTGTCCCTGGATCGGTCGGTGGGTCTCACAGCCAGCGGCGCTCCAATAAAGCCTTAAACAAATGAAGTTATTTGAGCCAATAAAAAATGGCATCCGCAAAATGATGGGGAGCCATCCCCCAGGAGTATGTCAAGCGGAAAGGGAAAGTTGAGCGGGCCTGGATAGAAGGAGGATCTTGGCAGGTTCAGGTGCGGATCGAAGCCGTAGTTGTAATCTTCAAGAGTAACTGGAGCACCCAAAACCAATTATAAAGTAAAACTAAATATCCCGAAAAATCTGGCATATATTAATTATTATTAATTATTATTTATTAATACTATTGACTTCTGTTCTTACAGTCCGCACCTGTTGAGACCTTTGATACACCTCCAACAAGTGCCATAAATATCGGACAACCAGCGCCACAACTGGTTCCCATATCTCTGGTGTTCTGGGATCCCTTGAGGTTCCATTTCGATATCGAAGATGTCGAGATCGGGTTCTGGGCCCGGCCCTTTCTTAATGCACACCTTTTGCACAGAACTGCAACTGCAACGGAGGCAATTTGTTATTTGGCGAGTAATTATATGGCATCTCCTCGTTGCCGTTTGGCTTATTTAGAGCTTTATTTATTAAAGCATTTAATGTAAAATTGTTTGGCCAGGCCAGGGGCCATCATTAAACAAAGTAAATTGTGTGTATAAATCAATACGCGCTCGGGCTGTAGCTAATTAATATCAATGTTGATTTTGTTGAGTTTCCAGCAGGATCCAGGATCCGGCGACCCCTGCAACACCCACGAAGTTTTGGGGGCCGTCGTGAAATTGCTTTTCCCCGATCCTGCGACTTGCATATTTTATGCGCATAAAGTGGATCATAAAGTAATTAATGCACCGAAATGCGACATCAAAATGCTCCGGGCCAGGGCAGCCGAAAGAAATTTCTTTCAGCATTTCGAGGCATCTTCGTGGGTTGGCTAAAAAAGCACTGAAGAAAATAGGTACTAAATGGAATAGGGTGTATTTTTCTATATAATTTTATATATTTATAGTATAGTATATTTTATAGTATATTTTCTTTGCCTTCTAATGACTATATATAATATAGGAAGCATAAATACAACTCGAACCTGTCATAGAAAAAAAAAAGAATGTGATTTATCCTATGATTCAAGATGTTCGCTGAAGTCTTTATGAGCATTTTAATTCAATATTTTTGTAAAGTTTTTTAGGAATATTCTGTTCCTAATTTTAATCTTCTCGTGGAGGATTTTTGCTATTATTATTTATTTGTATTATTATTATTTTTGAGACTAGGAAAAAAGCATGCTGTGATGGAACAATTCATGATTCATGATGTTCCCTAAAGTCTTTATGAGCATTTCAATTAAATATTTTTGTTAAGTTTATTAAAAGAATATTCTGTTCTTAAACTCAATCTTCTCGTGAAGGATTTGTAATATTTCTATATATTATTATTATATTTATATATTATATATTATTATTATTATTTTTGAGATTAGAAAAAAAGATTGCTGTGATGGAACACAAAAGATATCAGATCAGATATCGTGATCAGCACCTAACATACCTCAGTCCCTTGTCTGTTTTATTTTAACTTGAATTGAACTTTAAGGATAGAGTTTCAAGAATAAAAATGTGTATTATATTATATTTTCTTTCAGTGCACCTGCGACAGCAACAACAAAGCGTCTGCAATCAATCTTGAGGCGGCGTTTCGCAGGGCGTGTTCTCTTTGCTCTGAGGTTGCACCTACGCTGGCTGGCTGCAGTTGGGTGCAGCACCGGCTTGGGTGCCTCAGCTCCAGCCTGAGTCCGGGATTAAGACCCTTTGCCACATTTCAGGATGCCCCATCTTCTCCGCATAATTACAGAGTGTTTTCCTCTTATTTTTTTCGGAGCTTTTTGGCATGCGTAAAGATTCTGAAACGGGAACTCGTCGGCCGGGCTTTCTTTCTGCCATCTTATTTTTTTTCCTCTGACAGCGACTGACAGACAGCAATTGCCAAATAATAAATAATTAGTCGGGGCGGCGCAGGGGGCGTGGCTAAGTGGCGTGGCATGCATTTTTCATGGCGTTAAATCAAATATCGGCTGGCTGAAGAAATATATATATAATATATGTATGCATATACCGCCAGCTAGAGAAAGCGGGTGCCGACCCAAATTTCCGAATCGGAATATTAATATATATCCACAGAAAAATGTTAATTAAGTTATTAAGTCTGATATGAAGGGATCGTATTAACAAGAATTTAAATATTATAATCATTAATAACAGAAGAGTGATAGGTGTTTATTAAATAATTCTTAGGTTTAATGAGAAATATTTCAGAATAGTTTCTGTAATAAAATGTAGAAAATGTATATTATAAGTATTTAATAAATAATTCTTAAGTTTAATGAGAAACATTTCAAAATAGTTCCTGTAATAAAATGTAGAAAATGTGTAAAGATACATGGCAACATATGTACTTATGATAAATATTTGTTGGAAAGCGTCATTAAATTTTGATTGGTATTTAATGATATCTACTAAATATAAGTATGTTAATATATTATTATGAATTATTATAAATATGTTTATATATTATTATAAATATGATATATATAAGTATTTATAAAATAATACTTAAGTTTAATGAGAAACATTTCAAAATAGTTACCGTAATAATATATAGAATATGTGTAAAAATACATGGCAACATATGTATTTAATAATAAATATATGTTGGAAAGCTTCATTAAATTTGGATTGATATTTATATATATTGATATCTATTATATATATTGATATCTAAAAATATAAGTATGTTAATATATAATTATAAATATGTTAATATATTATAATAAATAATATTCCTAAGCTTACAATAATAATACGTAGTTAAATAAAATAATTTTAATTTCAATATTTTTACATACTTAACAGAACATTCTCTCTAACATAACAGTAATGTAATCTAACAGTTCTAAGAAACAGCTGTTCGGCACCTGCTTGCGCGGCAAAAAACGAGAGGTAGAGAGGAAAATCGAACGAATAAGCTTGTAAAGAGCAAGTGCTGATAATGAAAAAAGCCACTTGTTTAGCGAAAATTAAAGCTTTCGATCAGTTCCATTCCAGCTGCTGCACTCACCTCAACATTTTGCTAAGAATCTACGTGCATATCTGCCAAGTTCAAAATGTCAACGATTGTGAGGAAACTAATCAGCACTGTAAATGCTGCCAAGCCAGTGGCTCCCTATAAGTAAGTAAATAATTAAGTTAATAATAATACTAAGTACCTAGCTAACTGAAATGTGTACTATATAGCCAGGCTGTGGTGGCCGATCGTACGGTGTATGTGTCGGGATGTCTGGGTCTGGACAAGGACACCATGAAGTTGGTTCCGGGTGGACCCACGGAGCAGGCGGAGAAGGCTCTCGAAAATCTCGAGGCGGTCCTCAAGGCCGCCGATTCGGGGGTGGATAAGGTGATCAAGAACACAGTCTTCCTGAAGGATCTCAACGATTTTGGGGCCGTCAACGAGGTCTACAAGAAGGGTGAGTATAGTAGAAATTAAATTAATAGAAGAAGAGTAATCATAATACCATTATCATACCTACCTATAAAGAACTCTATTGTGTCATGATTATATCCTCAATTTAATGTTAAATTATTCCTCATAATACCCTAATAATAGCAACCAGAATATGGCTTTGTTTTTTTTAATTTAGTTTATATACCAATACCTACTGTATACCGGCCTCTTGGCCATTGCCGCCTGATAAGGCAATCGGCATCGCTGGCACCCTCTTATCAGTGACTTTATTGTTTACTGTAAACATTTTATGGCCGCTGTTCTCGTGTTATTTTTCGTATTTCGCAATATTATATGCTTTATGCTTGCTTATCTCTGCTTTCAGTGTTCAATAAGGATTTCCCGGCCCGCAGTTGTTTCCAGGTGGCCAAGTTGCCCATGGACGCCCTGGTGGAGATCGAATGCATCGCCCTGACCGGATCCGTTACCACGCAAACCGTGCAATAGCCATCAATGCCCAGTAAATTGTGAGAACTTAAAGGTGATTGATAAATAATAAATGTTAATAGATATGCAAACAAAATTCAATTAAAAAACAATTGATTTAATTAGAGAACCATAGTAGTGCTGGAGAACGCTGTAAAAAGCATGAGTGTTGCTAAATGAAGCCATGAAAGTCAAGCAACAAATGTTGCTATGGCCGTTATGTAAACATGCAGCGTCCAACCGGCAACCTGGGTGCATGCAACATGGTACATGCAACCGGCAACACACTTTGCATTTAAACCTTATATAGTTTACAATTTAGCGTGCGGCAATTTATCTTTGTTGTTGCTGCGGCTGCTGTGCGCCTTTTGTATTATATTTCATCAAATGTTGCTGCATAAATCACCGGTAACTGCAGCAGCAACGGCAACAGCAACAATAATCGCAAGAGCAGCATGTTGCTAACGGTAGCCAGAGCTTAGACAAAGCGTTTATTTCACATTCAAATTTAAAAGTTATTCATAATGCCGCCAAGTTGTTGTTGTTTGTTGTTGCTTCGGCTGCTGATCTTATGGCTACAGTGAAAGAAAAGCTTGGTATGCAAGATATATGATATGTTAAAAGATTATTTAAAAAACTGCCACGAAAAACTAATAAATATTAACTTTTACTATTAAATAAATATTTATAAGTAATAAATATAAATATAAATATTTATAAATATTTATTTAAAGTCCCAAAGGGATTTATAAACAAAATTTTAATTGAATTACACATAAACTCAAATTTTAGCTTCGTTCCCACCCTAGATAATAAATTGTTTCAGCCAATATTTAATTTTGTCAACTGAAAAATATTAAGTATGGTTTTTTATTTGAAATATATGATAGGAGCCAAAATTAAAATATCTTAAAAAGTAAAGTAAAGTAAAGTAAAAGTAATTTTAGTAAAGTAAAGTCTAGAATACTAACATTTTGGCACAGTGTATGCTCCATATTGATGCGGCTGCCTTTCAGGCTCCTTTTTATCGCCTTTTACGGACCCCGGGACCCCCGTGCACCCAGTCTCTTGTTTTGTCTAGGTATTTGTTTTGATTTTTATTTAAATTTCAGTGAATTTGTCTGCACTCGACTGCCTGTCGGATGATTTATTGTCCTTGTTGCCCAGCGAGTGCCTGGTGTGAATATGAGTGGTTGCGATGCGGCACGATTATATGGTTATGTGTGGCGGCTACGGCTACGGTGACTATTTCCACAACTCCCCCAGCTAGGCACCATTCATTTTTCTGCACTTTCCCGTGTCGCAGTTATTGTTATTGTTGTGTTATATTGTTGCACCCGCGGCGTGCAACATTTATGTTGATGTGCCCGGCGGCAGCGGCGGCGGCGGCGGCGTGTAATTAATTCGCGCGGCGCATCAGCCGACAGTCGTGGATAAATGGTAATAAATACGCATGAATTGATGACAACAGTGGACACCTCACCTCACCTACGCAGGAAAGGGCTTGAAGTGCGGCTAATTAATTTCGACGCACGACAAATGTGGCCAAAAAGGGATCCCAAGGAGCGGTGAAAGTGCGCATATTTTACCCCGTCGACCGCGACACTGACACTGACGGGGTTATTCGCCAAATTAAACTCGCAATTTTGTTGTAAATTTTTACCAATTTGCTTATCAGTGGGCCAGGGCGCGTCTCGTTGGCCAATTAAGAAAGCCACATGCGGTAGCCATCGCAGCATATCCGTTTACGTCTCTTTTTTCCTTGGGCCCTGCGGCCAGTTGTCATAATTAAAATATTATTCGCGAGACCTTGCCGCAGGGTAATTAGTTGTTAAACTGAGCTTTCACTTGCTGAGGGTTAATACGGATTTTTCGGGAATATACATATATATGTTCATAAAAATGCTACAATGTTGCATGTGATAATCCATGACCTATGCAGGTGTCTTTTAAAATTATTTTCTTTTATGTTTCTTTAATTTAAGCAATCAAACTAAATTTTAAATAGAATTTATCTTTATTCTTACAGTTATTTTGGTAAAACCTAAACTAGTCCACAAAGCATTTCAAGTTTATATTGATATCATAAAGTTATAAAGTTAAAATTTTAATAATAAAATTATTTAAACCAGTTACTTAAACCAGTTTGTAATAAACAAATCTTTCCAAACAGAATTTTGAATTTTCGCGCCCTACTCAAATGTACCGCATACTTCTAGGGATGGCACAAAGTACAACAGCAATTCATCGCTTTACAGCACCATATGACAGGGAGCTGCCATATGTTTTAACAGACATGCATTGCCCAACACTAGCTAGGGATGGCAAAGTCACCGATTATTGGTCACGCCAAAATAATGTTATAAATCGCTAGCAATAGCAATGTTTACTTTATTTTCCAGTTAATAAAACTATTTCAAATATTAAATTCAACAATAAATTGGCAAAACAATCATCTTAAACTTTACAGGAGTAGACACCGACTGCCAACACTTTTAAACGAGTTAATAATTGCAAAGGAAAATAATTGAATAGTATCCAAAGTCGCAGCAGTCACGATCGGGCGAAAACCTGTGACAAGTAAAAGAAAGGTACGCGACTATCGTTCATCTCTATTACGAATTACAATCAATACAATTGCAAAGCAATGCAAGTAAATGTAAAAAATAGCAACAAATCGAACAAAATAGTAGCCGCAGAGATATTGGAGCGATTGCAAGAGTGAAAATTAATTGGGAAAGCGCGAAACGAGAAAAGAAGCGTACGCTAGAGCCGCTTGATGAGCAAAGGTACAAAAACATACACCCACAAGCACAAAACGCAGACAGAGAGACGGGCACTCTCTCACACAAACACGCACATACACACATGTAACCCTACCACCAGTCTTTTCCATGACAAAGTGAAATAGAAAAAAACTATTGAAAATAAAGCCAGCAAGCCAGCAACAAATGGAAAATAAAATCACCTGGACCTCCGTCTGGTATTTGGCAAAACCTATTTTCCATCGCGAGTGAATACCAGTGACTTTTGTTTTAATTGCATGCAGTTCACGCACGCACATATGTACATAACAATTATTTTGTCGCCGTGTGAGTTTTTTTCCTTGCCTTTTCTGTTTCTTTTACGCGGAGAGATCTGCAGAGCCAGCGTTATTATGTACATATAGCGGATAAAATCGGTCCATTCCATGGATTCCCGGGACAAAGGAAGTGGCGGCGCAGTTGGCGATCGTCGAGGAGATTACCCCCTGGATCCCCACACGCCCCACGGAATTCGCAATTGCGAACTATTCGCGAATAAAAACCATCGCCGCTGCCGCTGCCGCCGCCGCTTCCCCAAATAGATATGTACATATGTATATTCGCGGGCATATGTGTGTTTGTGTGTGTGTGTGTATATATCGCGATTGACACCCTAACATTTGAGTGGAATGTTTGCATAAAATAAAAAGGGAAAATTAATCCCGAGAAGACAGCACCCTGCTCTGCTCATCAGGAAACTTGAATAAGTAATTAAAGCCCGCTCATTACATTGCAGAACTGCCCGAAGACTGAGACTCGTGCCTTCTGAGGACTTTGTTTACATCCGCCACGCAGCAGCCATCACAGTCAACGGAAAATCGTCAAGTCGGAGCAGAAGAAAATCGGAGGAAATCACTGAGCGCTGAACGCACTGAGCACCTGCATCTGCATCTGCGCCTGCAGCTCCCCGCTCCGGCTTCCGGATCACCAATAAAGTGGAGGAGCAGTGCCGACGCCTCAACAACATGAATCTTCGGGGAAATCCTCCAAAGAAGGAGGGCAAAATGCGTATACGTGCATTTCCGGTAAGAGCTGGGAAAGATAGAATATAGATATATAGATCATAGATATTAATAACACCCTATCCTAGCTGATAATCAGTAAAAGAACCCTAGATCTTGACTTGTTTTAAAAGAAAGTTTACGGCGCTATTAATTTCATAACTTTACTTAATTGTTTATTGTTTAATAATTCAAGAGGTAGTTCTTCAGTAACTGATAATGAAATGAACAGTATTACTTATTTGATAGGTTGATATAATTATAAAGTCTATAGTGGATCACAGGATCTGCTTTGGATATTAAATTAATGTAAATAAAGTCTAAAAGTATGCTAAATATTTTTACATTTCACCTTATTTTATTGCATAATTTGGTGCGACTCTTTAATTGCTTTTCAAACCGTAGTAATTTCACCTTTTAAGAGATAATTGAATGCTAACAATTTATACATCGCAGAAACTAATAATTATTATGCTTATATCTAGACTAAAAACCATCTTAATGTTTAGAAATTAGTAAAAATATGAATGTTTTTAAACACCCAGAGTTTTCCTTAAGTATTCAGTGCCTTTCTTGTGACCTAGGTTGTGCAACTTACAGTTTACCTGGAAAAAGTAAATCTGCTGATCGCAGCATGATCTTGCACAATTTCCCGATTAGATAGTTGCCTCCTCCGAGGAATTCAGCAAATCCCCGGCAGTTGGTTATCCCCGTGAATATATACATTATATATAAACTTTATTATATAAAAAAGGGTCAAACTCTGCTCATATAATGGCTAAATAATTTTGAAACGCAATCGACATGAAAGGCAAAACACAAAAAAATAAATTGATCAGGAACAAAACATCAAAACAACAACCTGGGGCTGGGTAAAATTCAAACACATTTTAGTTTTTAAGTTACATCCAATTCAATCGTTGTTTTCGAGAAATTATTGTTTCCGCCAGCACACAAAGAAAGCCTGTGCAGACCTGTATGAAGGGAGCAGGGTGAACAACGAGCAAAGAACTCTTGCCCGAGCACGGAGCACAGGAGCAGCAGGAGGAGGAGGACCAGAAGCACTGCTTAGCGAATGTGGTGAAGAAGCCGGCACCATTAGGTCGACAAACCCCAGTCGGTCCCGCACGGCAGCGGGCCAACATCAGGCTGCCCGCCGCTCGGTGACGCTGAGCGAGGATCAGCAGAGGAGCCAGCAGCGGGACAGGGAGAGAGAGCTGGACCAGCATCGTTACCATATGCACAACCGCAATCCCCGCCAGCAGCAGCCGGAGCCCCTGAACAACCTAAACTCCAATGGCACCCGTCATAGTCGCATTCTGGCCGGGTCCAACAACTTTAACCCGTTAAGCGGTGGAAGTGGCGGAAACGTGGGAAGTGCTGACACTGGAACCGCCGCCGCCGCCGCTTATCGGATCTCCAGGCACTCTGTACTACAGGCCAATACCTCCTTCCAAACGCAGCAGCCACTCCCTTGGCAAGCTACATATGAGAGGCGGCACCATGTCGCCAGATCTGGTCGAGCGCGCGGGGATATCAGTACTTCGGCAGGACTCACGCCCACGCCCGTCCCAGTTCCAGCGCCACCTCCAGCTGCTGCTCCCGCTTCCGTAGACAGCACTATCGTTAAAGCTAGCGGTCCCGAGATCAAGGATATTGCGGAGGGCCCGCGTCCGAAGGACATCGTTCGCAAATACCCACTATGGCTGCCCGAGTACAAGCGGAAGGCCTTCAATGTTAGCAAACTTATCAAGTAGACACGTTAGACAGGGATTTAAACCAAGAAGGGCCTTAAGAATGCTTAAATTGAACTGTTATTGTAAGATTAAGATTAATATTAGTTAGGTCTGTATAGATACGGATAACGTATTTAAAAACTTAAATAACTTAAGAACTTAAGCTTTTATAAGACCAAGAACTAGCTAGAACTTTAATCTAACTTTATGCCCCCCTTTTCTGCTATAATCTGCATCCAAAAACCACAATTCTTTCGGCTTTCATCCCTGAAGCCCCCCACTAATTATTACGAACGAAATAACACAATATCTTTTTCCTTTCCAGGCCTCCATGGACGAGAAGTACGTGGAGACGATTTGGGCCAGCCTGAAAAACGCTATCCAGGAGATTCAGAAGAAGAACAATTCCGGGCTGTCCTTCGAACAGCTCTATAGGAATGCCTACAACATGGTGCTGCACAAGCACGGAAACAGACTATACTACGGACTGAGGGAGGTCGTTTCTGAGCATCTGGAGCACAAGGTGCGAACGGAGGTGCTGGAAAGTCTGCACAGCAACTTCCTGCCCAAGCTGAACCAGGCCTGGACGGACCATCAGACCTCCATGGTGATGATACGAGACATACTAATGTACATGGACAGGGTTTATGTGCAGCAGCGTGAGGTGGACAATGTATACAATCTGGGATTGATATTGTTCAGGGATCAGGTAAGAGAGCCACTAGCAAGGAACATATGATATTTAAAACTACAGAATTGGTCTCTAATTTATGCCTTTATATTAACAGGTGGTTCGGTACTCGGAGATCCAAAAGGCCTTGCGGGAGAAACTACTAGGCATGGTGATGGAGGAGAGACATGGGGAGGCCATTAACCATCTGGCGATCAAGAACGCCTGCAGCATGCTGATCACACTGGGAATCAACTCGCGCACCGTCTATGAGGAGGATTTCGAGAAGCCATTCCTCGCTCAGTCGGCGGCTTTCTACAAATTCGAGTCGCAGAACTTTCTTGCCGAGAACAACGCTGGCGTTTACATCAAGAAAGTGGAAGCCCGCATCACGGAGGAGTCGTCGCGGGCAGCTCTCTACTTGGACAAGGACACAGAGCCGCGCATTGTGCGCGTCGTCGAGGAGGAGCTGATCAAAAAGCATATGCGCCCCATCGTCGAGATGGAGAACTCGGGCGTGGTGTATATGATCAAGAACTCGAAGACCGAGGATCTGGCCTGCACATACAAGCTCTTCTCGCGTCTGAAGGAGGAGGGCCTCAAGGTGATAGCGGACACAATGTCGGCGTATCTGCGAGAGCAGGGACGCATGCTGGTCAAGGAGGAGGAGAACGGCAACACGAATCCCATAACATTTGTGCAGAACCTGCTGGACCTCAAGGATCGCTTCGATCAGTTTCTGGTGCACTCGTTCGCCAACGATCGCATCTTCAAGAACGTCATCTCATCGGACTTTGAGCATTTCTTAAATTTGAACAACAAATCGCCGGAGTATCTGTCACTCTTCATCGACGACAAGCTGAAAAAGGGCGGCAAGGGAGTGAGTGTTCCATTGCCATGGGACATTGAATAAATGCTAAAAGACTCCATCTATTCCTATTATTTACAGATGAGCGAGCAAGAGATCGAGTCCATCCTGGATAAGACAATGGTGCTTTTCCGTTTCCTGTTGGAGAAGGATGTCTTTGAACGCTATTACAAGACGCATTTAGCCAAGCGATTGCTGCTGAACAAATCAGTCTCTGATGATTTCGAGAAGAACATGATATCCAAACTAAAGGTGGGTTTTATTTTATATAGATCTAGCGAATATAATCATGGATATTATATGGCTTTGCAGACTGAATGCGGCTGTCAATTCACCTCGAAGCTAGAGGGCATGTTTAAAGACATGTCCGTCTCCAATACGATCATGGATGAGTTCAAGAACTATGTAAATAATAACAATTTATCCCTGGGCGGTGTTGAGCTAACGGTACGCATACTAACCACTGGTTTCTGGCCGACACAGGTAAGTTTGGCATCGCTATCTATGGTTTGTAGGAGCTTTTAATAAGACTTGTTGTATTCCCTAAACAGACAGCGACTCCCAACTGCAACATACCGGCCGCACCCCGCGAAGCCTTTGACATTTTCAAGACCTTCTATCTGAACAAGCACTCAGGACGTCAGCTGACGTTACAGCCTCAAATGGGTGAGCTAATGGGGATTACTTCTGTTCTGAATTCCTATTCTTAATACGATTTCTTTGGGACAGGCACTGCCTATATTAACGCTGTGTTTTATGGCCGCAAAGTAGCCGACAGTGACAAGGATAAAGATGCACCCAGTTCCAGCTCGAGCGGGTGTGCAGTGCCCACCACCACACGCAAGCACATACTGCAGGTGTCCACATACCAGGTGAGTTTTAAAAGGATCCTATATCCGAAATGTTTCCTATTCACCTTTCATTTTTAGATGTGCGTACTGCTGCTGTTTAACAACCGCGACGTGCTCACCTATGATGACATACACCAGGAGACAGATATACCGGAACGAGAACTGGTCCGAGCCCTCCAGTCGCTGTCCATGGGCAAACCAGCTCAGCGATTGCTGGTGCGCAATTCCAAGACGAAAACCAAGGACATTGAGCCGACGGATGAGTTCTATGTGAACGATGCCTTTGTCTCCAAGTTCCACAGGTAAAATATATCCCTATAACCATTCTGATAACCAATACTAATGCCATTTGAAAATCCGAAAGGGTGAAGATCCAGACGGTGGCTGCGAAGGGCGAATCGGAGCCGGAGCGCAAGGAGACGCGCGGCAAGGTCGATGAGGATCGAAAGCACGAGATTGAGGCGGCCATTGTGCGCATCATGAAGGCGCGCAAGCGCATGGCGGTGAGTAGTTGCTTGTAACCTAGTTAAATTCGAAGTCCCTTTAATTATGACTCCTTGGACTTACAGCACAACTTGTTAGTATCGGACGTGACGTCGCAGCTAAAGTCGCGCTTCTTGCCCTCGCCTGTGTTCATCAAAAAGCGCATCGAGGGCCTCATCGAGCGCGAGTATCTGCAACGATCGCCCGAGGATCGCAAGGTGTACAACTACTTGGCCTAAGCGGCGCAAGCGGCGGCACACCAAGGCAGTGAAAGCAAATGGCTCGACGTGGGATCCGGATCGAACTCATTTTCAAACCGCAAATGCAGCGGAAGGACAGACAGAAGGCGCTTGAGCACACACACACACACAAGACCAGCAGCGCAGCAATAATATTTTTGACCAAGATTGTAGATGACCTCTCCAGCCAACAAACCCGAAGCATAGAGTTTACTAATAATAGGAGCGCCCACCAGAATTGTCAAATTTCCTTTTGCAAGCAACAACTTTTCTGAGCCTGTGTCATTCAAAATTGAACAGTTTAAAATGCTATTGGATAGATAGGGCGAGACTCCTGCTCACAGTAACATAAATATTATCCCTCTAATATAATTCTTAATTATTCTCTAATCATTGTTTTTGGACATTTCTTTGCGCCTAAAAATTGTATAGCAGTAAGCCCAGATCTACACACACAAGCACACCATCAGCAGCCACAACCACAACACAACACAACATCCAAATCCAAATCCACCCATAATAGGAATCGTACGCGAAGCCAGCATAAGAGTAAAGTACGCATAATGCAAGCCCTAATTGTAAGCAGATGAGTAAAGGTAAAGATGCAACAGAAATTTAAGCGAAAAGGAATATTAATAATTATAAATATAGCTAAAGTAATAAATTTATAAATGAATTATTAATTTTAGAGAGCGTGTTTGATGTACATTTATACGTCTGACAAAGATCGAAGACCACACATCCCCCTTCTGCAGACAGATTGAAGCCACGTCTTGAGATTCATGTAAACAGAACTTAAAGATTGCCGTGAATATATTCCTATCTTTAGTTTTCTTTGTGCGCCTAAAGCAAATGCTTTGCTGGACGTGCAGTGATTATGATAATCTGTATGAAAAGTTGTTTTATCTATTTAGTTGATATTGTGGAATCGATTCCAAGTATAAATACATATATATGCAGCAGTTCTGTAATGGATTTGAATTAAGTAGGACACGAAAGAATTCATTTTTAATACAAAGAAAACACATGAAAATCAATTAAACGCCGAACCACAACAAGAGCATGAAACAAAAAAGGTCTTGACACTGTAAATACATTACATTTTTGTTCTTACGTATGAAAAATGGATATTTAAAATAAAACGTATATAAGCGTTAACACTTAACACAGTTGTTGTCTATCTTTTTACAAGTAGGATCAGTAACCTTTTTTAATGGATTGCTACTTTTCGCCTGTAAAATAAAACTAATTTGATAACAATTTTTATCTATGGAAATATTGTTTTTAAATTGCATTTGATATCGCGGGAATTATATTTATTGGGAATTATTTATGAACAAAGTTTTCTTTTTGTTTGTTTCTTTGGTATTTCTTTAAAATATTTATATTATATGTGATCTTAATCACAGATTATTTTCTTAGGAAATTGTTATGATAAATTATTTGTTAAAAGAGCTATGAAGGCAGATGAACTGTGTTCTTTTTGAACCAGAGGAGGGTCTTGGTGTTCATAGGGATTGTGTAACCAAGTGGGAATGCTCAGCTTATCGGCCACCATGACCAGGCCCATGTGCATGAGTTATCACTTTGGCCAAACAAACTTATCCAATGGCAAATACCCCGCCGAATAATGGGTTACCAATTATACAAAATTGGCAGTGCCGAAGCCGCAACTTTGGCAAACAGCGATGACTTGCCGGATCCCCCATGAGCGTGTGATATGGGGAGCTCTACCCCGAACCCGAATCCGAACCCTAGCCCGAGAAAGCGGCGCCGCTAAGTTCTAGGGCAAACACCACCGAGCGTTCCAATTCGATCCGATCCAACGCACTGATAAGCGGGGAGGAGCGGCGAGAGAGCGAGAGCTAGAAACGCTTCTCCGGAGACCAGAGCGCAGTGGAGCCACCTTGATACGAGGAACCAGCTAGCGAGAACGGCTCGTCGGCGGGCGATCGAGATTCAGTTTCGGTTTCAGTTTTAAGCGAAGCGTCGTTGCTCGCTGAACTCGCGGAATTCGGATCGGATCGGGGCAGAATATAAAAAATAAACAGCTGAAACCGTATACTTAATACGCACGCGTGTGTGTAGCAAGAAAACAAGAAAAATATAAACAAAACTACATGCTACGTCAGAAGACTACAAACAAAAGATATGAACGCAGCGCTGACGTCGCCGCCAAGGTTCGAATCAGATATTATATATTTTTTTTTGCCCATTTTTCGTTTCTGTTTTCCATAAACTTACAACTTTACAACTGTTGTGTGACTGTTTTTTTTTTTTTTTGTGACTTTTTCGCGTTGTGATTTGCGTGCCCCCCAAGGGGAGGAGAACTGCATCCGAGGCCCTCTCTCTTTCGGATCAGCAGTGCCTTGAGATAGCCGCTCTCGAAGTGAACGTTCCGATGTGTCTAATTACACAAGCTCTCGACCAGACGGAAAATCAACCAGCCCACTGACAGCATAAGCTGCAAGTAGAGGTACAACGACTTGGACATCGGTTCAACATAATGGCCTCGCGCCAGACTGGCTTCGTCCTGAACGCCAAGTCCATGGGTGTCAAAAGCTCGAGGCCGGCATCGCCATCGCCATCCTCCAAGCCCAAGTGTGAGCCCTGCCCCAAGCCAGAGCAGGTTTCCCAAAACCTCGACTGTGCCGGCACCTCCACATCCA
>VNKC01003703.1:0-11643 GCA_008042775.1 Drosophila pectinifera
AGATTGCGACTTTATGCTGAACTACTGCTCTTTGGAAAGAATCACACTAGTTGACGATTTGGGTGTCCGCCTAGATCCTAAACTTGAGTTCATTGATCATATTTCGTGCATGGTGAATAAAGCCACGGGTGTGCTTGGTTTTATTATACGGTGGTCAAAGGAATTCGATGACCCTTATGTTACGAAGAACTTATATACTTCGTTAGTCCGTCCTATCCTAGAGTACGGATCCTGCGTTTGGAGTCCCCAGTGGGATGTTCATAGCAAACGCATTGAATCAGTTCAAAAGAACTTTTTACTTTTCGCTCTACGCGGCTTAAACTGGGATGTAAACTTAAGGTTACCCTCCTATTCTAACAGACTTCTCCTGATTAACCTACCTTCTTTAGCAAACCGTAGAACGATGCTAGGCATCACCTTCTTATATAACCTAATCCGTGGGGAAGTGGAAAGTACTGACTTATTAGGTCAGTTAAATTTCCACGTACCTTGTAGAAACACTAGGTCCTATTTACCTTTAGTTTTGCGCCATTGTAGAACTTCTTACGTAATGCATGAACCCTTTAAAGTATAATGTGCAAATTATAATGATTTGTACCATATAACATCATCTGTAGATAGCCTTCCCAAACTAAAAACATTAATCCTAACCCACTTAGTAAACATGCAAGCAAGCAATCGTGCAGTGCGCTATTAGACTATTTGGTGTAGCATAGTTTCCTCGCATTACTTTATCTATTCTTCCTTTTCTCGCGCCTACATTAACACCTAACCCTAACAAGCACGTGCTTGGTATCGAAGGGCCACTTGAGTGTACTGACCGCAGTGCATCAACGTCCATAAAAAAAAAAAAAAAAAAAAATGTTGTGTTTAATCTTAATTATAAACCACCGAAGTTTCAAATCCAGCTGGATGATCATATCTGTAAAGGAACCTAGTATCTGTTGCTGAAAATATTGTGCATGCCAAGTGCATTGATTCTACGGGCCGGACGGCCGGCACTATTTCCAAAAACATAGGCTTGCGCTACTGCTGCGAGAATTGTCGCGAAGAGCTGATAACCAGTCAGTAATGCCTAAAATCCAAATAGCTTTTCCACCAACGAAACATATTTGTTTCGCGGCTTTCCCCTTATCACTAATCTGAAGATGTAATCGCCTAAACTAAAGCCGAAAATATAAAATAAAGGTGGAAAAATTAAAATTTTCTAATGCTAGGTATATTTTTTTTTAACACGATATGCTCTGCAAGCTTCTGGTCAGAGACCTGGTTTAACCTGAGTAAATCTGGAGATCCTAATAATCCTTATCTGGAGTATCCTAATAAACGTTTGTATGAAGCTGCCAATTCATGATAGTTTCACTTTAATTACATGTTCCTACATTCCCCTATTGTCCGCTATCTAATCGGTTTCCAATAGACTTTCGGATAGGGACCAATTAGCAGAACTAGGCGAATTTAACATCCCTGGAGCGAGTTGGTCCTTAAATAAATCAAAGTAGCTTTAACTACAGCACAACACGATTTTATTGATGGCTTGTTCGACATTTCACTGTCTCAAGTCAACTATGATCGAAATTCCTTAGATCGCTTGCTTGATCTCTGCTTTGTCTCTGATCCGGCAAGAGTCAGTTTGGATAGGGTGGTGCCACTGACGCTTCCTGAGGATCCATATCATCCTACTTTCGATGTGACTATCGATATTGGGATTGCAATACAGAATAAGTCTTATCGGCCAACTAAAAAGGTACACTGCTTCCGCATGGCTGACTTCGGGCGGCTGAAAAACTTTATCTCTGAATTTAATTGGTCCGGTCTATACATGTGCACTGACATGGTTGATGCCATGGATATTTTTTACAATGCCATGAATTCCTTTTTCAATGAATGTGTTCCGTTACTCTATCCGTCAACCTCAAACAAGCCTCCATGGTTTAGGAAAGAGTTGATTCGCCTCAAAAATATAAAGTCCAACCTTTACTCAAAATTTAAACGTTCGGGATCTCCAGCTGTTCTTTCTCGCTTTCTAGTGGCTCGGTCGAATTTCACCGTGCTTACGCGCAGTGTTACAAAAACTATTTAACTCGTTGCAGGGTTCAGTTCTCGCAGGTCCCAAAACAGTTCTATAATTTCGTCAACACTAACCTATTACACATCCTTCCTCGCTCTTATTTGAAAATACAACAGCAAACAATGATCAAGCAATTGGCGATCTTTTTGCTCAGTTTTTTCAAACAACCTATTCATCGACATCCGACCTTAATCAGACTTATTCTTATACCATGACCACATCGGACCTAATCTTCAGTCCTATTTTAAACGAAAGCTCACTTCTTTTGGATCTTCAACGCGTCAAGCCGGCTTATTCACCGGGTCCCGATGGAATACCAGGCTGTGTGCTTAGGTATTGTGCCGAGGCCTTGTGCAATCCCCATCTAAATTTGTTTACCTTATCCTTAGAAACCTAAAAATTCCTCATTTATTGGAAGGAATAATTCCATATTCCTCTCCACAAAAAAGGTAGCAAAATTAATGCTAACATCTATATCTTCAAGTATTCAGCCACCCCAAATCTTTTCAAAAACGAAATTTGCAGCACCTGTGTGGATAAGTAATTTCTACATACCAACATGGATTTATTAGACGAAGATCACCGACAATTAACCTTCTGGTGCTGACCTCCCTCATTATATGAGGCTTCCCAACAAATTTTCGGATAGAGGTAATTTATACTGACTTCAGTATAATTCATTTCATTTGACTCCGTTAATTATTTCCTACTTGTTAGGAAACGCGACTTAATGGGTTTTTCTGTTAATCTTCTTAGGTGGATTTCGAGTTATCAGAATGGTATGACGCAAAAGATCCCATTTAAAAATAATTTATCTTATGTTCTAGGTTCCTTATAGTTTACATTATTGCCCAAAGTTCTGAAAAAGTCAAGAGTACTCTTGTACGTTGACGACGTATAATTTTGCGTGCAATACAAGGTGTAGTGCAAACTTCTTAAACTTTAATGGTCCAAAGTGCCAGCGGATGACATTCTCACGTGTTACTTCAAAGCTTGCGACTTATACTTCGATAGTCGGTCCAATTTTAGAGTATGGATCCTGTGTTTGGAGTCAACATTGGGACGTTCATAGTAGACGCATTAAATCAGTTCAAAAGAACTTTATAGTTTTCGCTTTAAGCGGTTTAAAGTGGGATGTAAACTTATGGATACCCTCCATTCCAGTAGACTTCTCCTTATATAACATAACTCAGTTCAATAGTAAAAACACCTACCAAATTAGGGGGAGTATAGGGGGTATCTCTGCCGCAAAGATAATCCGGATGGTAAAGACCACAGTGGAACCGGCATCTTAATAAGAGAACGCCACTTTCATCTAAGCGATTTTTAAAATAAGTACAATCCGGTCTCAGCAAGCTTTCCATTGCCACTGTCTACACCCGCCTTGCGTTACAATCTCTAAAAGACAATTCATGAATTTTTACAACTCACGTAGCGGTCGTTATAAAGATGCAGGATACTACAATGCCAAGCATACACATCAGACCTCAAACTAATAATAACCCACTTAGGCTGACGTCACACAGAACTAACTGGCTTAAATACAAGAAGTTTGTGAGTTTCCACAATGAACTAACCTTGCAGTTTAACACCGATGATACTCTGGAAAATGTACTTGTTGTAGCAACCAAACTTATACCAACCTTTAGTTGACCGAACGCGACGTAATTACTCCAAAAATTATAATTTATCTTTCAAATTAGGTCATTTGATAACTTTTCAATGGAATCCTAAGACTTGGCTATTGCCAAAATCTATTATCATAATGATACCGAAGCCCGGAAAAGACCACACAATTCCCTCATCGTACAGTCAAATCATGTCTGTCAAAATTGTTCGAAAAATGCCTCCTAACGCGCATGATAACATATCTGGGAGTACGTAATGCTACCCAGTCACATAGTTAAAAAAAAAATTTAAGAAAAACTAACGTCATGCAAAACTGTAAGTAAATAAGTAATGGTATGAATAATTATATAAATTTATTTATTTAGTTCTATTCGGATAATGATCTGACAATGATCTGAGTGGAAATAAATAAATAAATACAAAGATGGTGAAATTAGATGTGTAAAGCTGCTTGTACTAATCTAATTCGGTACTTATCTAATCATACTCTTGGATAAAAAGAGCATATAGAAAGGTTTTTTTTTGCCATTACCGTAAATAGAATGAGATAATAGTCAGAGATAATTTCAATATGGTGCAAATGAATTCACCACATTGGGTTTAACAAACAGATATTTGCTGTAGGTATAACATTGCCATTGATCCTTGTAAGTGCGCGTTAGTCACATACACGACCAGGAAGAACTATAGCTCAGAGTTGTTCCTGAAAGGTTCAATTCCAGGTCAGAGAGTACGAATAACTTTTCGTCTCACCTGACTCGTGCGCAAGACAAGAATCTACATGTCGATCTTGGCTCCGATGCGGTCTGTCTATATATGACACCTCGGTAAAGACCCACCTTAACTAAATAAGCGTCTTTTAAAATAAGTACCTAAAACGCATCTTTGGTGGCATATCGGCAATAAGAATGAATTAAAAATTAAATAATCACACCATTCACAATTAATACATGACATTTGTCAGCCACAAATTACACTATCCCATTTTCTTATTCACACAACCAATTTCAGTATGTTTTTTTTTATTAACAGAAATTGACAGAAATCATATGTAATGCAGCAAAATCAGAAATATACAAATAATTTATAACGGAAGTCGGGCAATCTAATTAAAAACGGTAATCGCCTAAATGGACATTATCATTCCAAATTCAAATGTATATGAAGGTGCACAGAAGCTACGACGAGTGTATAGAATATATATATATATATATAGATATAGGAGTCGCTGGAGCAGCAGTAGCTTCCACTTTGTAATCAGTAAAAATATATACATGAATAAATTTCATGTCAAAGAGATACGATCTAAAATTTAAATAAAGCTAAAGAAAAACAACCACACTCACATACGAGCTTGGTTTAGGGTTTGCGCTCAAGCTTCGTAGATGAGTGGCTAATCTGCTGCTGATAAGCGTTTAGACTTCGTGGCATTTCTAAATATTGATACTGCATAATATTTCCTGGTAAATCATCACTGATTGAGACGATGAAGAAGAAGAAAGTTCCGTTGCGAGTGCGAAGATGCGACTCCTCGACGAACTAAGCCGAGTTGTCTCGTGCTAACAGAATGTGTGAAGCATAGGCTCAAAGAATTTCAGATATCAGACGAATGGACAAGCATAAGGACTCTAGTGGAGACGAAGGGATATGAAAACTATTACATCATAAGTCAAGGTCAAGAACCCAAATCGAATTGTTAGTTAGTTAGGCTAAATTTAGGCTAATAGGTTAAATCGAATCGCTAAGGGTATTAAGAAGTTAGTAACTCATCACATAGATCCCTTAGGGACAATGGGTCTTACAAACAAAGATACAATACTAATTTGTTTAGGATCTTTCAGGATTCCGTTAGACCGCGTTGCAGCTTTAACATCACATTTATTTAAAGAATATTATGATAAACAAAAGATTTGATGATGGCTACCAGAGTACCTTTTTTGTAATGGTCATACCCTGTGTTTTAATTTACAATGCAGTTTGGACTTTATGGTTTTGAGGTGTGTCAACGCTAAACCAGGGAGGCTTATTCGACATTGTCGGATAGTATAGCGGAACACATTCGATAAAAAAGAGATTCATGGCATTGTAAAAAACTATACATGACACTAACCATGTCAATGCATATGTATGGACCAATTAAATTCAGATAAAAAATTACTCAGCTGAACTAAATCCGCCCGACTTTCTTAGCTGGCTGAACAGACTTATTCTCCATAGTAGTTTCAATAGCGAAATTCACATCGAAATTAGAAACAAGAAATATTTGAGAATTCATTGATGTTGTGTGGTGTGTCTACTGTTCGCCTTGATTTACAATCTCAGAAGGCCAATTCATGGATTTCTATAATTCCGTCATGGTACAGACCAAAAAGACTAGTATCTTGTTCAACGCACAAAATACCATATTTGGAAGACTTTATAGTATCAAGTCTTCCAAATATGGACCAACTAACAAAATAAATTCAGAAACACGAACAACCTTCAAGCATCGGTAATATTGTAACATGATATTTGTCTGTGTATCTCAAGCTTTCGATCGAGATTTACTTAATGTTGATATGATCCACAGAGTATAAGAGGATATAGAGACACTAAAAGCGACTTAGAACTGAAAATTTTCTGTGCACCGAAATCTCGCAAGAGGCTTGACTCGGGTTTCCAGCAGAACCCCGCCTACTACACACCGAGCTTACAGCCCAACAATATAGTAAGGGTTACTATTATATATATAATTGGATACAGTTATTAAATTTAAATAGCGAATGTACAAAAAAATAATGCAATATATTATCACTACAGTAGCACTTTTAAAGTGGGCATAGAAATTAAATCGTATTAATAAAAAAAATATACTTTTTCTTTTCCGGCAATTTTTAAAATTTGGCATCCGATTTATCTTAATTTCATCGTCTTTATATAAATTAAATTTATAAAGGGTATTTTATATACTACATCTTTTTGAAAAAGAATACAACTTTTGAATTATTTTTTTACTATTATTTCATCAGTATTGTAGCAATCAGATTTCGTAGTCCTTAAGTAGTTTTTTATTTCTATAGTAGTCACTTCTTGAGATATGGTATACGAAATGTTGAACATACTTCTGATACACCTGAGTGCTGCTTTTAGTTTTTTAGTTAAAATAAGTATTTAAAAAAAGCGAATTTTTGTTCACAAAAAGTTCACAAAATGCCGCTGGCCTTCTTAGCTAGACGCTTTGCAACAAATAGACGCCAAAACAGTATGTAGTAAAGCAGTGCTTGCTGTTTTGCTTGCAAACCTTATATTTATACATATGTTCTGCCGCTGCTCGATACAAAAGCCTCATTAAGCCAAATATGATCGTACGAAGATTTGGCGTAGTTGATTAATCTGAGACTCTCGGTCGGAAGTTCTAGGTTCGAGCCCCGGGGCAGTGCTTACTTCTTTTGTTCACTACATTTTGTTTTGTTTCCAATTGTTGTATACCCACCAGAACCCCTAGAAAATATTATTTTAAAATTCCCTTCAATCGGTCATTGCAAACGGAAAAAGCTGTTTAGATTCTTACGAAAATACATAGTTCATTGCAATAAGAATAAAGAAAACAAATTTGTATTCTTTCTTTGCTACCTTATGTTTATCTTTGTGTGCTCTTTTGTTTATGTATATTTGGCCTCTCTCACTATTTTTCGGCGGCTGTGACCGACTAATTGATAGGCAGGCTGCATGTTCCTTTGGAATTATGATTATTAGTTCGAACTTTATCTTAACCAACGAATCCACATATTCAAGATATCAAAGAGAAACCATTAGAATGGTTATGTGAGCGTAAAACACTCACACCGAAAAAAAGAGAGTGTCTGAATTTAATAGTATTATATTAGACGCTTTTGAAGTTGAATAATTGCAATATCAACTGATTCCACTGTTGAACCTAATGACGCGATCCATTATCCTGCTGAGTTTTAAATAGTTTAAATCCAGCAGGTCCTCCTTTACACTTACTTACCTCCAAAGTTCGACCCCCAGGTATGTGCTTAAGGAATCTGCTATCTCTAAAATTGTGCAATGGAGCCAGACTTCAAGTCAAAACGCATCAGTCATATTGTGGAAGCACAAACAATAATTATTTGCGCGATACCAGCTGAGCATCGATTTGATATTAAATTGACATTCTCCTTAAAATAATGCTTTGCCTGGACTTTTAACAATTCACAGGGACAGACGGTAAGAATGGTAAGTTTTACGGTCAGTACATTCAGTCAGCTCTGAAAGCAGTTTGGTTATCTTATCACCGCACGGATTTATCAAAAATGATATTTACAAAGAGGGTTTGCGTAAGTATAGTAAAGCAAGAAATAGGATTGAATTGAATACTTGGAAGAGTACCGCCATCTTGTAGATGGCGAATCAAATCTTTTCGATATGAGGTATTTGATCAAATCTAACTCTGCTTTCGTAACGCTCACCACTATGAGATCATCTACGTAAACTACGATGAAACTCATTTGGCCATCTTGACCTCGTTTATAGATACAACGCTCGCTCGGGCACGCTGAAAACACTAATTTCAGTATGACGTCCTTAAGGCTGCTATGCCACTCTCGACCATTTTCTTTTAGGCGGTAGAGCGATTTGTGTACCTTATGAATCCTTCCTGGATATTTCTCGTCAAGAAATACGTCAATTTGCCTTATGAACACCACGTCATGGAGTTCACTGCTTACATAAGCAGACGTAACAAAGACCAAGAATAGAATCGAAAATGTCTCTAAATACTCTAAATACTCTAAACCATACTTGTCCCGCTTGACTGCGTAAACTAAAATGCATTCAATCGCCTTCTCGCCTTCAGGTAGCTCGACAAGCGACCAAGTTTTTCTTGCCTCCAGACTAGAAGTCTCCTGTAGCATGAAATTCTTTCAATTCTCTGCATACAGGGAACTAGTGCATCCTTGCCACTTGTTGGCACATCAATACCATCAGACATTATCGCATTGAGAGTTCCTTCTTTCTCGGTCTCCCACGCCGGCCAGTTCTTACGATTTTAGGTCTCCCTTGACCTCGTTTTTCCTCCGCAGCATCTCTGCTTCTGTCAGCACCTCTTCTTCCGTCTGCAACTCTGGTTCCGTCACTATATATACATAAAATATATAAAATAAAGACCATCATTTAGAATTCATGTATGGGGTAAGTCCCTTTATTTTTGCGAAAGTCTTGATCAATTGCGTCGCCGTTTAATGGAGTACGACGAAATTCGTTTGTCGATGCCAAATTCTAATGCTGGTCACGTGCCCATTCAGAAAATCAAGTGCTATAATTGTCGTCGATCAGGACATATGGCTACGAACTGCAACAAGCCAATACGCCCACCAAATAGTTGCTTTACATGTGGATCCGTGGATCATCAATTCCGTAGCTGCCCGAAGCGTGTGACTGGAAGAATTCAACAGACAGTAGCAAACGTGGAGGACAAACCAGTTGATGCTGATATAGTTGGTAGACACTTAGTAAGTTTTAATATAAATAAACTCAGATGCACAGAATTTAAATTAATTGTAGTTCTTTTTGATACCGGCAGCCCCGTTAGTTTCATAAATAAGACGATTTTACCAGTGTATGTAATGTTGACAAATCCATTTGACAGTAATTATCGTGAACTTTGTGGACAAAGAATAGTATTATGCGGCACAGTTATAAGTAATATTAAGTTTAATCTGAAAGTTTATGAAATTTAAGTTTTTGTTTTTTTATGATGTATTACCTGTATCTATGATACTAGATAGAAACGCTCTTAGTGCCCTTCATTTAAAATTAATTCAAAGTAATTTAGACTATGAAAAAAAGTCATTATGGAATAATAATAAATTTGATTTAAGTCGTTCTTGTGCATCTCTGTGATGAGAAAGTTTCTGAAATTATTGAAGATCTTACATGCTAACATAATACGTCCGAGTAATTCACCATTCGCTTCTCCTATTGTATTAGTAAAGAAAAAATCCGGTGAGATCAGAATGTGTGTTGATTACAGAAGTCTTAATAAGTGCACAGTTCGTGATAATTTTCCTTTGCCTTTGATAGAAGATTGCCTTGAATATTTAGAAGGAAAAAATTGTTTTTCAGTTATTGATTTAAAAAGTGGGTATCACCAAGTTGGTGTTGAAGAAAATTCTATTAAGTATACATCATTTGTAACGCCGTAAGAGCAGTTTGAGTATTTGCGAATGCCATTTGGATTGAAAAATGGTCCGTCAGTGTGTCAACGATTTATATCTAGTTTGATTGATTTAGTTAGAAACCGTAAGATAGTTGTTTATATGGATGACATAATAATAGCCACAAGAACAGTAGAGGAGCATTTGGAAACTTTGGAACAACTTCTAGAACGTTTAGCGAAATTTCGTTTGGAAATAAATATAAAAAAAAGTTTATTTTTGAGAAAGGTTATTGATTATTTAGGATACAGTGTTAGCAATGAAGGTATTCTACCTAATGACTCACATATAGAAGTTATAAAAAACTATCCTGTTCCAAATAATTTAAAACAGCTTCACTCTTGTCTAGGTATGTTCTCATATTTTCGTAGATTTGTACAGTCTTATGCAAGTATAGCCAGACCATTAGTTGAATTATTAAAGAAAGGAGGACCATTTCCAATGAACGAAGAACAAATGAAAGTTTTTGAAAATTTACGATATCGTTTATCCAGTCCCCCAGTACTCTCAATATTTAATCCAAGTCGTGAAACAGAATTACATACTGATGCCAGTTCTAGAGATTTTGGAGCAGTTCTAATGCAGAGACAGAACGATGGAAAAATGCATCCGGTTTTTTACTATTCATTAAAAGCATCGGCAGCCGAATCGAGGTACCATAGCTTTGAACTAGAAACACTTGCGATTATTTATGCCCTTCGCCGTTTTAGAGTATATTTAGAACACATGCCTTTTAAGATTGTTACGGATTGCCATTCTTTAGTACAATCACTAAGCAAGAAGTCAATAAACCCTCGTGTTGCTCGTTGGTCATTAGAATTGGAGAATTATAATTATAAGATTGAGCACCGTCCTGGTGAAAGTATGCCGCACGTTGATGCTTTAAGTAGGCAAACGGATTTGTTGAGTAATAGGGTAGAAAGGGTAATGGAAGAGCCGTGTGAAGTTCCGGAATCGTCGGAACATTCAGAAAAACCGTCAGAAGAGTCAGAAAAACCGTCAGAAGAGTCAGGAAAACCGTCTGAAACCCGTCAAAAAAACCGTCAGAAGAGTCAGGAAAACCGTCAGAAAATCGTCAGAAAAACCGTCAGAAGCCCAGTCCGAAGAGTCAGAAAGTCAATCAGAAGAGTCAGAAGCCCAGTCCGAAGAGTCAGAAAGCCAATTAGAAGAGTCAGAAAAGTCGTCAGAATCGTCAGAAATATCTACGGATGAATTAGAAATACAATCAGAACAGTCCGAAATACAGTCAATACGATCCGAAATATTTAAGTCAGATTCATTAGATATGTCAAAGTCTTTAGAATTTAAAAGTTTGGCTGAGTTGCAAAAGGAAGTAGAGTCTATCAATTTTGTTGGTACAGTGGGTGTCATTCCAGATGATATAGACTTTATTTTACAAACGGAGCAAATGAGAGATGAAGTTATTAGTAAAATACGTGATGACTTAACAGAAGGGCCAGTTAAAAATTTTGTCTTGATAGACGGTGTTGTGTATCACGAGGATGCGGATCAGAATAGGACTTTATATGTGCCATCAAGCATACAAAATGAATTAATAAAAATATCACATGAAAAGCGGGGTCATTTAGCCGTTGATAAATGTTATAACAGTATGAAATCTAAGTATTGGTTTCCGTTAATGAGATCTAGAATAGATGAGCTGATTCGAAACTGTCTCAAGTGCATTTTACACTCTGTTCCTAAGTCAGTTAACAATCGAGTTTTACATAGCATACCCAAAGCGCC
>VNKC01003704.1:0-89690 GCA_008042775.1 Drosophila pectinifera
TTGGCCAAAAATGGAATGACAGCCAAATGCCGTTTATATTCGGAATCGCCGCTAAAATCTTAATTATTTAATAATAAAATATTGCCTTAAAAATGATTTGAACAAAAATTAGGATATAAAAATGCCGATATAAGGACCCAAAAACCCGCATTTGATGTCTTCTGAAGAGCATAACTTGGCCAAAAATGGAATGACAGCCAAATGCCGTATACTGTTCGGTTCGCCGTTAAATTCTTAATTATTTAAAAATTAAATATGGAAAAAACAAAGAAAAAAAATTTTCGTCGATTTTTGAAAAAATGATAAGGGGTTACATCATTAAAATTGTCAAAAATTGACAAAAAATTTATTGTTGTTAATTCCTAAATTTGAAATGCAGATTAATTAACCAAATAATAACTAACATAGAAATGCTATCCGCACTGAAATTAAAGCTGTTTTGGCTTAGTTATGAATATTTTAAACTATGAGTTGTCCCAAAAATTAGGACATAAAAAACCGATTTTAAGACCCAAAAATACAGCATAATTTGGCAAAAAATGGAATGACAGCCAAATGCCGTATACTGTCCGATTCGCCGTTAAATTCTTAATTATTTAAAAATTAAATATGGAAAAAACAAAGAAAAAAAATTTAGGTCGATTTTTGAAAAAATGATAAGGGGTTACATCATTAAAATTGTCAAAAATTGACGAAATATTTAATGTTCCAAATTTGTATAAACAATGTGTAGATTAATTAACCAAATAAAAACTAACATAGAAATGCTTTCCGTTTTTAAATTGAGGCTGTTTTGGCTTAATTATAAATTAAATAAATTCTCTGGGGCAGCAGCAGCAGCAGCAGCCACCTTTGTTTACATAGAAAAATGCACTGCACCTTTACTTTTAAAGCATACTTTTGTGGGCTGGCTATGTACTCTTATTGAAAAACTATGGCATCTTTTAGGCTGAAACGATGAGCAACAACGGAACGTCAGAAACTAGTGTTTGGGCTTAGTTATGGTTATTTTTAACTCTGATTTGTATTAAGCGCTAAAAAATTACGTTTTTATACATCAACACTGCGTAAAAAACATTCTTTGGGAGAAATATATACCAAATAATTTCCCTTTTAACTTTTAGCCATTACCAAGCATTTTTAAGGCTTTGACCCATTAAAATCAGAAGGCGTCCCGGCTAAACTTCCAGTGGACAGGGCGAGCGTATCCGACAGATATCTAAATGTGTTCGCATTAGCTCGTATCTTATCTGCAGCACAATTAAAATATTAAAAGAAATCATAAAAAGCGACAGCCCGCCACTAGCCATAACTCAAGTCATTAAAAGTTGTGTGGCCACACCGAACCACGGGAAACACCACCAGGAACACCAGCACCGCCCGGGAAGAGGGGAGTGTCTGCAGCGGAATTGCCCACCGCGTCTAATTCTAATTTACTGCGTTTATATGGGGCTTGGGGGTGGCAGCGAAATAACAGGCACTTTTGGGGCGCCACCTTGAGTTTTGTTCTCGGGGAAAATACTCGTAAATTGGGTAAATTTATGCGGCCGACATTAAAGGGCTGCTGCTGGAGGAGGCCTAGGCTTCGGCTTCGGCTTCTACTTATATTTTTGTTGGGTTGCTACTGGCAGCACCTCACCTGCCGGCACTTAATTTGCCCCAAAATGAGTTACAAATTTCGGTTCCGTTCCCGCTCCCCCTCCGGCTCCCGTTCTCAGTGCAAATTGTTTGCCAATTTGGTTCGCACTTGGCCGGATCCTTGTTTGTTGTTCGCGCTGGCAACGGTTGTGTGGAGCGATAATTGCGTGTTAAAATATATATCTCCGGGAGCAGGCTCATCTCTTTGGCGGCTCTGAGCCAACGTAGGAAGTTGGCTAAACAAGCGGCATTCAATTAGGAGCCAGCCGGGCGGAAATTAATCAGCCGCCAGTCGCAAAAGCTGCCAATCAGGAAAAGTTTTGCCTTTGAAGTTGCTCCATGTCATTCTCATGCAGCCGCCGCTGCCCCGCCCCGCAAGGACTCACCCCTTCCGCGAAAAGTGCAGGCTGCCTGACACTGACAATGACAATTAATCAAGCGATAACAAGATGTAAATGCAATGCATTGAATATTTTCCCCCAGCACGACGGCATACAAAATTTTCCCTTCTTTTTTCTTTTTTCCATTTATGTGGCCTTGGGGAGGACTGCAGTTTATTTGAAAATTAAATTTACGCCAAATTTGCGCAGACAGCTGGCTGCGTTTTTCACCCCGAACTCCGAACTCCGAACTCGGGACTCCGGACTCCGAACCCAGAACCCAGAAGCTTCCCTGTCAGACTTTCAACTTCATGAATTGGATTATGCCGGGGTTTTCTAGACGGGAGCCGGGGAAGATTCGGGCCATGTTTCACAGCCGGCGGCAAGCTGAGGTTGCTCAAGCTGAAGCTGGAGCTGAAGCCTGCATAGTTTTTAAGTAGCTGCGTAAATTTCGCACAGCGCCCAGATTTGCTGTTTGGGAGGAGCCGGGAAAGCGGCTACACCCTCTGCTGTTTTCTTTCAACGCGAAAATTGCCGCCAGCATCGGGCGTCGAGAAGAAAAATGAAATGTTGTCTATGCATGAATGCAGCCGCTGATGGCGGGAGGGGCTGTGGAAAACCGGGTGGAAAAGCTCGGGGTGGGGGCGGCGTCCTTTGTGCTCACACTTTGCGTACTTTGCATGTACGAACAAACGGTTTAAGTGCTTTCAAAATGTTGACGCTCGCCGAGGATGCTGCTGATGATGCCGGGAAATAATCGGGTTGACTAAGGGGTTGGCGATGACTACAACTACCACGGCGATGATGACGACGACGACGACGATGAGGACGAGGACGACTAGGACGACTACGAGGATGGCCAAACTCCGACATCATTTTATTATCTGCTATGTAAATTTGCGCGCTGCAAAAGTTTGCGGAAAGTATTCCGGGTTTGATTTTGAGGTAGCCCTGTGTTCTGGTCGGTCCTTATCCTTATCCCTGGGCCAGGATTAGCCGCCGCCCTGAATGCCGCGTCTGAATGGCCAAAAACCAATAACCGAGGGCGCTATTCTGTGGGGGCCATAATTTAATTCAATTATCGTGGCTGCCACCCCGCTGAGTGCGTCTTTTTATGGAATTTCTATTGGATTGCCGCTTAAAATGCTAAATTATGTAGACCCCGGCAAATGTCTATAAATTTAATCGTCCTAGCTTTTCGCCGGGGCCTGCTCGCCGTTCGTTTTACCTACGGAAATTCATGGTGGCCTGTAAAAATTTTATTGCATATTTGCAGGCGCGAAAAGCCGACGCATATGAAAAATATTTAAGGATCTGCGACTGCCGACTACCGACTGCGGCCGAAACAATTTGCCAAAGCCGCTTAAAAGCCGCAAGGCGCCGAAAGCCCAGCATACCTTGAGGTCCTGGTCCTGGTCCTGGTCCTGGTCCTGCCTTTTCGACCTCGCACACATGTGCGAATGCTCTCGCATGTAGGTCCTTTGTTTTATTTTCGGCAAAGTGGGGAAAAGTCCGGAAAGGCGACGGAGAGCGGCAGGGGGAACAGCAAAGCCTATTAGACTCTCAACGAAACCAAGATGGCGCCATATTAAATTTCGCTTTCCTCGGCGCACTGCCATTGTATTTGTTTATGTCTTGGCAGCTCTCCCGTTCCCCCCCGTCTGCCTCACATAATTGTGCCACAAAAACTGTGGCCTTAGTGAAGCGATAAAGCGCCTCTCCTTTTTCCCGGCCACGTCTGATAATCAGCAGCCTTGGCTTGGCCTGGCCCTCGTAAAACATGAGTGAAGCGGTGCCGGCCCACTAGCAGCCAACTAATTGTTAAAGCTGGCTTTAAGGACCCAGAGAGAGACTCAACTGTGTGTGTGTTGTCATGCCAAATAAGAACATCTGGCTTGGAGACGACGGCGACGTTTGTTGTTTGTGGTGGTCTCTTATCAAATCAGGGACTTTTGACAGCTTTTGGCAGACATCCCCCCATCGAGGGATAGGAAGGATCGCATATATATTCGCTCGATATTTGTTTGTTTGTGTGGCGCGTGGATTTATTTATGTCGTCTGCCAACCGGCGGGCAAAGTAATAAATTTTTCACAAAAAGCAAACAAACTTCAAATCGTTTTCATTAAAAAACATGAATGTGGCAGTTACTGGTGAATTCCAACCCCCTATTCCGGCGAATTCCGGCGACTTCCTTTTCCTATCATCTTGTGTTTCACTTGACTTGGCAGCTTGATTTTGATTTATTGACCTGACAGGTTAAGGCCTGAATTATTAATGCCAATTACTGTGATTACCCTGAAAAGATTGCCGAGGTTAATGCGACAGAATCATTAACCCCAAATAGGTTTGTAAACTCGGGCAAGCAAATAATCAAGGGGACTTTTGAAAGGGGACTTAACCCAACTTTCCCTGGCACTCTAAATATAAAATTATAAATACAAAGACCCAGTTTACTCTTAAGCTTTTCAATACTTTTGGAAATTGCCTTAAAGTCCATTCCAATTAATTGGCCTTAAAGTAAAATTCCACAATTTGCCGCAAATGCCCCTTCTTCAGCCACTTGAGTGTGTTTTTATGGCACCTCGGAAATGGCAAATCGATGGCAATCGAATGAAACGAAATGACCCAACACTGAGTTCGCCAACAAAAAGGATACCCATTTTACTGTAACGCGTGGAAAAGTTTCCCTTTTGAACTTAGCCTAGTAAAATTTTACACAGAATTTCCCAGCGATTCGAAATCTAACTTTCAACATTTGCTTTCATTGCAGGTAAACCCCCGAACCGACATGGAACCATTCGCCGGCACCTTCACATATATCGGAGGAGCCAGAGTCAGGGAGGCGGCTGCTAAAATTGGATTACAAACTTCGCTGAGCAGGAATAAATCACTTGACTTTCCATAAATCATTAGCGGGGCAAAGGACGGTGGGCGATGTGATTTTGGATTTTGGATTTCGGCTTTGGGATCCCCTGGGGTCACGTCTGTCGGAATCAAAAGCATATTATGCCCGAAAGTATGCAAACATAAACCAATTATGGCCAGTTTTGGGAGCAGCCTCGCAGCATCCTGGCGGCTCCCCTTGGATATCATTGTTGCCTTTGTTGCCACTTTATGGCTCCTGGCAGTCAAAGGAATCGCTGAAGCATTTAATCAAAGCACGCACACAAATTTACACGCTAAACTGATTACGCGGAAAAGCCAATAATTATGCAATCACAGCCCCATATAATTTTTGACAAAGGTTAGAGCTGCCCTCGTCTCCGCTGCCTTCGCCTCTCGCTGGGTCGCTGGGGCGAAAAAAGGTCAAAAGGGGATGATTTAGTGGCGACTTTTCTGGCGGAGAAGCTGCCTTGAGCGGCAACTGTACAATATGCCATTCCCATTTCGGCCATTTTGGCCATTTTGGCCCTGCAATGTGGAGCAGTTTGCGGCTATTGACCAGGCCAAAACTGCAGTGTCTGGGGCGGTGTCGAGGGGGGGCTGGTCTGCGCTTGGTTTGGCTGCTCTGGCTGGTCTTTTATGCTGCCTTTGAATGGCTCCGGCCAAATGGCAATGGCTGGCCGTTAAGGGCGCAATGGTAGCATTTTCCAGCACGCCGTTACTTTTAATTAACTTTGATTTTCATTAAAGAAGCCATAAACACGAGCTCCGCCTTCGTCTCCCGGCGCGCAGGAAGTTCTCGTCCTCTCGCTCCTCGCTCCTCGCTCCTGACTCTCCTGGGCTGTAGCTTCCGCTCGCCATAATGATTATGAATCGGATCCAGCGCCGCATGCATTATGCATAATGCATAAACAGTAACAAAAGTTTAATAAAAATTCATTTCAATTTTTAATTAAAATTAAATTTTCATGCCGCTGGGTCCGGGCCACGCTCATAGTTTATAGTTTCTGCACCCGGCACCCGACTACCCACAAGAAATTAATATTTCGGCTTACATCCACATGCCGGCAGGGAGCGAGAGATACAGTCATGCGTGGTGTCCATTTTAATTATGCATAAATGTCTGTCTGCATTTTTTCACCCGCCCAAGGATGGCGAAAGATGCCCCGGTCATAATGTGCCAGTATTTGCACAAGTTTTCCTGCAGCAATTCACCGCATTCTTCTTTTATTTTATTTAATTTTATTTTATTTTTTTGTGGCCCCAACCGCAAGGTAAATAATTGACCGGGCGACGGCGGAAACTTTTGTTTGTTTAGGCCATTAGCCCCGTGTTCCGTGTTCGTGTGCCCCTCTTTGGGCCGTGAGTCACTCAGTCAATTGTTGCATGCCTCGCCACTCACACCCACACTCACACTCACTCGGCTTATTAGTGCAGCTCACTTAAGGCAAACAAAGCCGGGCTAAACTGTTAATCGCCGGCAACACTTAAGACAAACACGAGTGCCCGCCACAGGAGGAGCAGTTGGGGGTGCAAAGTCCCAGGGGTGGGGGGAGGGGCAGGATATGAGGGGCACTTCAGCCGCAACAATTGCACGGCGAGCGGATTGGGCGAGCGCTGCACCCACTCCGGCCACGCACTGGCTTTGTTCGCACTCAGGATACATGGATGCACATGCACATTGCACACGAGACAGAGAGTGGGTGAGTGGGGCAGATACAGAGGGGAAAAATACCCAGGACCCTATCCTTACACACTCCAAGGACTCAAAATATAGAACACTAGAACAGAACTCGAACAAACTGAATTCAAGATCCATATGGTTGCCTGCAATCCTTCGGTTCCTCCTTCATATTCGATTTTCATAACGTTTTTCTGAGTGCCGAAGGATACAGAAGGATTCGAGAA
Organism: Drosophila pectinifera; assembly: GCA_008042775.1. Taxonomy (NCBI): domain Eukaryota; kingdom Metazoa; phylum Arthropoda; class Insecta; order Diptera; family Drosophilidae; genus Drosophila; species Drosophila pectinifera. The sequence continues at coordinate 6,811 of VNKC01003704.1, forward strand.
ACAGACACTCGATGTGGAAGCTTCACAAGGCACCTGGTCGGCCCTGGCTAATCTTGATGGCCTGCCAATTGCCAAATGCAATTGCCATTGATTGCCGGACGCCGAGCTGCAAAAGCAAAGGCACAGTCAGAGGCGAAGGCAATGGCGCAATCCACTTGGTGGAAAAGGAGGCTGGGCAGGACATGCCAGGACAACAGGGCTTTGTTTTGCTCCGCTTTGTTTCGCACCTCTTCCAGTTGTGAGCACTCTCACACAGGAAAGCCCTCTCCCTCAGGTGAGTGGCAGAATCCACTTGACAGCCTAGCATCTTCCGAAGGATAACTCCCCGTGAGCAAAGGAGGAAAGGATTTTTCCCCCCCATAAACCTAATTGATGCTAACCAAATGTTGACCAATTAGAGTTTTTCGCAGCCGGAAAATCGATTAGCGGTCGGCGTAGTTTTTCCACCGCTTGGGTAATTTGTCAGCAAATTCGATTGAGTGGCCGCTGAAATGGAATATCCGGATACCATACCTGGAATAACGAACATTATGGCCAATTGACTAAAGGCGTGTCCGGAATGGCATTCGTGTGTATCCCCGATGTTACATACATTCTATTTATTTGGATTATTTTATTCCCCTGCCCGGCTCTGATTGTTGCAGAGCGCAATAAGCGAATTTGCATAAAATCTCAACGTTTGGTGTACTTTGTAAAACGAAGCTAAATAAACTTGCCATAACAATAACAGCAGCAATAGCAATGGCAGCATCAACGCACTTTGTCATGTTTTATGCATGAACAACAACAGCAACCAGATGAACATGAGCAAATTGCATGCGGAACAGTCGAATTACACTCAGAAAACAATTTACAACTATTATTACAGAGCGTATTTCGTGAATTTAGAAACCAATTTAATGTTTCGTAACGTTTAGATACCTTAGAAAATTATTTCAAATAGCTAGACCTTTTTAATTCCATCCAAAACTAGCTTACTGTATTATATTTATTTTATGCAATAACCTAGCCTGCTCATGCTGTATTTGTCTTATCAATTAAGGACTTATTCCTGGCAAACTCCCTTGCATTTATTACATAATTCTTTCTCTGCCTGCATATTTGCAAATCCAACAAAATAAGAAAAAACTCGGCAAATAAAATGGAACCAAGGGGCTTACAGGGGGCTAGGTCCTCGACTGCATTCCTGCGTGTTTGTCGGTGTTTGGCTGCTGAAATCATATGCATCGCCCCAGCGTATGCCACATATTGTTTGCACATGCCGCCGCGCCCCTTCGCCGTCAGTGGCAGGATGTTATACATTTTCGACTTTATGGTAAATCAGATTAGGGCTGCCCCACTCACAGACACAGGCACAGATACAGAGACAGATACCCACACAGATGCAGATGCACAGACACCGACGCAGGGGCTGAGCCGAGCTCAGTTACAATTTCAATTGCAAAAATGTGTTGCATTGTTTTATTGGGCCGAACAGAGTGTCTGTCTCTCTGACTGTCTGTCTGACTGTCCGTCTGCCTGTGGTGCGTTGCAGTTGTTTGTTGATTTAGCAGTTAGATTTATTGCATATTTGATGTCATGCAACAAATTGCCTGTATGCCACAGGGCAGCTCCGCCTCTCTCTCAGCGCTTTTGCAGTGTGTGGAAAGGCAATTTAATAATTTTTTAGTGCCGCGGCTCTTCATATCGGGCATTCGGTCTGCGGTCTAATATGCAGTTAGTAAATATAAATTCGCACTGGCAACATCGACTAAGCGAAAATTTAAATTGCACATGGCTCCGAGATTACATAGGGGGGGAGACGCAGCACACACTGAGGTCGCTGCACACATTTCTGGCATATTTCTGTGTTGACCCATAAATATTTGAAGTGCTTTGATGCATTTTACATTTCTATCTCCACAGTCGTTGATGGCTCTTCTCCCTCTCTCTCCGAGCAATTTAATTATTTAGGTTTTGAATTTTTGTGGAAGCTCCACACGAATCTTTTATTTACGGTGTTAGAGACAATTTAAAGGGTTTATGGATTTGGCGAGAAACAGGCCAGGGAACAGTTGTTCTTCTTCATTTATTGTATTTATTCTTTTAATTGCTGGAATCGAAATAGATTGCTTTGTGAGAATTTATCTAGTGAATTTAGATGCAGACTTAATTTATCATTGTAAAATAAAATAAAATAGTAAGTAAGAAAAGACATCTAGGGACACCTCTCTAGAATAATAATAACTCGCCTGTGACCTTTTATTTATTTGTTTCTCTATTATATATATGCTGTAGAGCAAGCCAGGATTCCTCAGATCTTGGGATCACTTATTTCTTAATTGAAATGGTAACTGTGACATCTTGCTTTCTTTGGGCCAACTATTTATCTTATCATTCCTCACAAACTCTCTGTGTAATTAGTTTTGTTTCTGCCTTGGGCTCATAATATTATTCCACATGTCTGCCTTCGTCCCTCAGCAATTGTCGGATGCAAATGTTTTGCATTTTCTTTGGCTTTCCAGCCACCACAATGCCATTGTCAGCGTGCTGTTGTTGCTGTTGCTGACTCTAGTGGTGGTGGTGATGGGGCTGCTGCATTTTCCCACTCGCAAAATTACCTTTTTGCGTTCTACCGCTGTCATGTGGCTGCCTTTGCACTGGCTGTCGCCGTTGTCGCCGCACTTAATTTATGGCATTCGCCGTTGCCACAGGGGCGCGGCGGCAAGGCGACTGCAACAACTGCAGAATTTTACAAATTTTTGGCACACGGTTGCAACAACAAGAGCAATGACAACGGCAATTGCCGCTGCGGTTTGTTCAGCCGCAACCGCCCACCGAACAGAGGGAACAGAGGGAACAGAGGGGGCTGCTGCCTGGAAATAGTGGTGGGAAAAGCGGGAAGAGCTTAGTGCTAACAATGAAATTTGCTACAATGCCAAAGGCATGCTAAAAACGTAATTACCATAAAATTACACCCATACCGACGGCTCTAACTGTGACTCACAACGTGACTCCACCAGTCGTCTGCCGGTTTTCGTATTTGATTTAACACACACCTGGGATTGGGCCAATAGCAGCCGGCACAGCGGCGCCCTATTCTATTAGTGGCTTTTGACAGTTTTCAGTTATCGCCGCGGCGGGCAGCGCAGCGTGAAAAAATATGCACTCAATTAATTTCTGGTCTAAAGTGTTGCAAACCGAAAACAATAACTGCCCGCCGTACTCTCCGAGCGTGAACAATTTGCTGTATTGTCCTGGCAACTAGCTGTAAAAAATAGAAAAGCAGCAGTGGCAGCGGCAGCAGCAAAAAGGATATGAAATGCTGACTGAAACTTTCACTTTGGCCGAGCAGTCAGCAACCGAGCTGAGTTTCAAAAAACAATCAGAGAAATGGCAAATTGCACATTTCCGCATGTAAATGCACACACACAGACACACCAGATCAGAATGTGGGTGCCAGATAGCAGCCCCCCTTCCAACCCCCTGGCTCATTGCTGTTTTGGGGTTTCCTCTCCTCTCCTCTCCTCTCCTATTTTTTCGTCAGACAAACAGCTAAAAACAACCGCAAATTGTTGAATTTAATTTTCATTTTGGATGTATTCCAATTTCATCAACTCGGATGTGAATGCGAGCCCGCATTTTCCCCAAGCCATGATGTGTGTGTGTGGGTGGGTGCAATCCAACTTTGCTTTGCCAAATTGCTTTCGCCGCCACTGCGTATACGTAATATTTGTTAACAGGGCAAAATTAAAGCCAACAAAAGCCAACGAAAGTGGCAGTGGCAGATCCATCGCCGGCGGCAGGACAAGCATAATGTGCAATTACACACTTCGTTCTCGTTTTCTGTGTTGGCTCCTGCATCTAGTCACGCATAAGTAACGAGCACATAATTTCCCCGTTTTGGCCCACATTTTGGCCGAGAGCACGCTCTATAAGCCGCATGCCACATGCCACGTAGCCAGGCCACTTGCTGCTGTACGACTATATGGCAGAATGGCAGGATGGCTGTATGGCTGGATGGCTGGATGGCGGTTCATATATGAGTGCGACATGTTTTGAATTTATGCCGCGGACGTGCAAAACTTTAGCCCACGCTCGCCCCAAACTATGGCCAAGAGAACTGCGGGCCAGAACTAGATTTGCCATTTCTCATTTGGTGGAGAGCAGCAGCTCCTTGCTGTCAGAGATTTTCCTCTATAAATATTTCATATATTTATTTCCTTGCCTTACCTTATATTATCTTACCCAGGTTAATGAAAGCCGTACCCATTTTCCGTGAGCACTCAGGGGACACTGTCCCATTTTTCCCACTTTGTCGGGGACACTTGATCGAGTTGGAGCTGTGGGAATTGCATCAATTGGCTGCCACCTTTTGTTGTCGACACCTGGCCGAAGCCCTTTCAGCGCTATTCAGTTTACCTTTTCGCATATTTTTTATGGCCATCGATCAATTTAATAATTCTTTTTCGAGCAGCGAAGCGCTGACGTCCATCAATTGTTGCCGGCGAGCAGGGTAATGGAAATCCGGGGGAGCATGGGGGCCTGTGTGGGTCTGAAAACCCTTCCTCAACAGATGCGCCATTACGGTGCTTTTTCGCTTTTCCCTTCATTTTTCCAGCTGCTTTTTTTTGCTCACTTCGTGCTCGCCTTTGTTTCAAGCGAGCAATTTTTCCATATGGCTGCGGGTGTGTGTGTGTGTGTGTGTGTGTCGCAATGTGTCCTCGTAATTTATTCCTGTTGAGTGCCATGTGCGAATTATTGTCAGCGATTTGTTGCAAATTTAAGGTATTAAAAAGGCTTCGACGGGCGGGCGGAGGGTAAGAGTGTCAGGCCGAAGGAGCGGCACTAAATGAAAGATAAATGGCAGATGGCAGGGGTGGAGGTAAATCCCCAATGGAGTTCCCGGAGTTGGGTTCACGAGAACACACTACGGGTATAAATCCCGTGATGAATGTTCATTTGCGGATTGTTAGCATTTCGATTCAATTACCAAGCAGCCCGTAGAGGCCGAATCCGAGCCAGAATCAGCGCCAGGGTCAGGTGAATGCGCAAATAGCAGCCCTCACCTAATGCATAATTTATTTGCCTTGTACATTCGGGTCGCAGCATAAATCAGGGCCAAAAACAGCAGCCGAAACATACAAAGAAGGGCGGAGGACAGCGAGAACAACGAAAATTATATTCTATATAAAAATCCGGGCTAACAGAGCTGTAAAACCCATTAACAATTACGCGCTGCGTTTCGGCCGTGTTTCGGATTTCAGCTGGCTGTTGTTGTAATGGGCACACAAAACAGCAAAAAAGGGAAACCAAAATGATAACCTAATTAAGTTGGGGGCGCACCTTTTTCTGGCTTTGCTCCCCAGTCGCTTCCTCTCATTACAAAGTGAAATTAAACAGGCAGCGTGACAATGTCAAACGCGGAATGGAAACCAGGCCAAAGGCAAGACGCCTTGTCCTCGTACTCGGCATTAAAGTTTCATGGCCCGGCTAGGACCGGACCGGATAGCCTCTTTTCTGGTCTCTGGTTTCTGGTCTCTCCTCCGGCGTACGCGTTTTTAATTTCCCCACAGTTTATCGTTGCCTGCCATTCAATGCCATTTCATTTACTTCCGTTTCATTGGAACTGCCCTCTATCGTTCTGCTATCTCTCTCTCGTCCTGCCAGCCTTCCAGCCTGCCGTCCTGCCGTCCTTCTGGCCCTTTCGGCTGTGGCTTGTAATTGCTAATATCCGCTTTTAATTAAGCAACTTCCTTTTCAGCATTGTGGTCCGCCTGTGGACTGTGGCCATCTCCCTCTTTCGACTCTGGCTTTGGGGTTTCTTTCCATTTGTTCAAATATATATAGTACGTTTATATATATATATATGTGTGTGGTATATTTTAAATGTATACGGATTTTTTGGCGCTCTTTTTCATTTGGCTTCGGTTTGCTTTGCTTTTGGCCGGGTTTTTCCTTTCCTTTCCCTGGCCAAGCTGCCTTTTGGGCTTTTGTGCATACCGAATTGCCTTCGGGTGCGCTTTTGACCCAAAACTCTTGCATTATTCAGCCGCCAGCTTAAAGTCAGAGTCCCTTTAAGGCATCGTCCTCGATCCCGGGCAGGGGCCTCAATTAGTCGACATCGGCATCTATGGCGTTTTGTAATTTCGAGCACTTTTATCTAAATAACCGCATTCATTGGTGCATGCAACGGCGGCGGCCGGCCGGCTGAAACAACACAGAATACCAGCTGGCCAATGGTCAATTCTCCATCCTCGTTTGGCAATAAAGTTTCACGGAGCATATCAATTGCTTGCCCTGCGGCTCGCGCCGCCCCAGCCGCCATTTCCCGGCCCGCTTTCTCCTCGCCTTCTCCTGCCCCCGAACGTATGCAGTGGAAAATGTGTAAAACGAGCCAAAACAGCAACAGAAACAATGGCTATCTGCAAACAGCAACCGGCTTGATTGGGGTCAATTCAACATTGCAACAACATTGGTAGCAACATCCTCGCACTCGAATTGTTCGATTTTTGCCGTCTGACATTGTGGTGTGGTTGTTTTAGGCCCTCTTTTTATTGCCGCCGCTCCTGTCTGCCGGCCAGCCTTCCGTTTTCGGTTGTCTCGGCGTTTTGTTGTTCAATAATCAACACCCAAAGCCTCGGGCCCGGGCCCGATGCAGCTGTTGGAAAAACTTAACAACAGCGCAAAAAATTGAGATGAAAATAGTAGGTAAAAACCTACTACGGGGGAGGCCAGCCAGCGTAGAATTCCTGCAGTTGTGGTTAAAAAACAGGAGACCAACGACAGGTGAAAATTGCCGCAAAAATAGCTGTAAAAAGCGGCCACCGTTAGGCGATCCGCCAGGACATGGTGGTGGCCAGAAAAAAAATAAAATAAAAATAGATGGCTGCAAATATGGGCAGGCGGCGTGTGCAAGCGGCTCATCTCGGGCTTTAGTCCTTCCGTCCGCCGATTGGATGGAACTGGCTCAAATAAATGTTGCATGTCCTGGTGTCAGTGCATTAATTAAACTTTGACTCCCTGCAACACCTAACAAACACACAGGTCGCCGCCTTTGAACCGGCCAAAAGCCCTCGCCTTGTGTTGCCACTTAAGCGCCAGAAAGTAGGCTCAATCGTATTTGCAACTCCGTTTTAATGGCCATGGAGGGCAACGGCTTTGGGGCTCAGGGCTCCGGGCTACTGGCTCCTGGCTAGGGCTCGTGTTCGGGTTCAGTTTTGTTGGCAGTGCAACAACTAATCGGCTTAGCCAAGTTGCTGCCACTGGCTGCTGCTGCTGGCCAACTGCATTCAAAGTGCAGTCTGGGAGGGAGAGTCGAGTCGGGACTGAAATTGTTATGTTGTGTCCAACACAAATGGGTAAATCTCTCAAGCTGTTGATGATACATTTTTTGGGGCCAGGCAGGGTCTGAATTGAATTTTGATGTGCATCGATTTTGCTGGGGCTTAGGACTGGTCAGGTTGTTAATTGCTGCCCACCAGTTGCTCTGGTGGCCTGGCCCGGAAGTTTATGGCTTCAGGGGTGTGAGCTTTCCCTTTTCCCTCCTTCGACTGCGATTTACGGCTAGGGGTTGTAAAGCTGAGAAAACTGCAAGCTGATACGGCTGGGCACTCAAGGAAATCAATGGACTTCTCCGAGGACGAACGAATCCCTGCCATATGGCAGGACTACCTGTTGCTGGTGCTGCGGTGGCGACGGCGCAATTACTCAGGTTTACGATTCATTAAATCTTTATGTCGCCGACACATAATGGATTAAAAACGAGCGCTGATGAATGTGAATGTGGCGACGATGCCCTAACATTTTCCTGCCAGTCCCCCTCGTCCTTTTGCACCTGTTACAGCAGCTCTTATAGTAGCTCCTTTCTTGAGCTGCCACTCCTGCCTGGCCTTTGGGTTTCTCTTCCTTGTTTTCCCTGTTAAATGGAGTGCAACTAATGGCCACTTTTATGCGAGTGTCGGCTTAAAGACAACGGCTCGGCCTGTATCCTGCTGCCTTATTTTTTGCAGAGCTCTCTCCTGCAGGCAATAGAATTGCAAATGCGAACTGCAAAGCGCACAAAGCGGTCAAATATTTGCCAATTTTTGGACGCTCGATGTCAACTGCAGCATTTGTCGCAATTCTCGCATAAATTTTGCACACCGAAATGCAGGCGGAAGGACCTCCCACCGCCCATGCAAATGCGTGCCACGCCCACAGCCCAGCCTCCGGCCCCCCACTGCGTGTAAATGAAATGTAAGCAGTGTCGCATATTTCATGACACGCTGCATAAAATACAATCGTATTTTAGTTAACGAACAGGCTACAGGCTCCGCTCGGCTTTGTCCAGGACCCTCCTCCTCCTCCCCTGCCAGAACAGGACTATGCAAATGTGGAGGGAGGAGAGAGGAGGGGGAGTAACAGAAGTTTATGGCCATGTTCCTATCTTATTCCTAGGCGCTCTCTTGTTACGTAATCTCCGGAGCCAGGGGATGCGGGCAACTTTGTCCATTTGTCCATTTGTCCATTTGTGTTAGTTCTGCATTCGGACGGGAACTTTTGTGTTGGCCCAGAAGCAGCGGCAATGTTATTAAGCTTGTTGCCATTATTTGATTGTCCAGTGGGCCGACGGAACTTGACCTTAAACTCGGTTGTTTAGTGTAATTTCATTTCGCCTAGGCCGGCCGAAGGACTTGCCTGACAGCAATTAACTTTTCGGGACACGGACACATGTTGCTGGCCAGCTAAGGGCTAAGGGTAAAGAAAAAAGGCTAAAAGGAAGTGGACCCATTTGTGCTCTGCTCCCCCCCTTACATTATTACTTTTATCGTGCGACATTGACAGAAAAAAACCTGCTTTGTGTACAAATTTCCTATTTATGTCGGGTCACCTCCGAGCCAGAATATCCAGAATCCCTACCTCTCCCCGGCAATCGATGGATTGAGCCGATAAAGCCCTCGCTAAACGTGAACCTTCTCGGCCCAGACACACATTCTAACCGTATAAATACATATATATATATTATATATATAAAATGAAACATTTTTCGGTTTTTGTGCACAGACAAAATGCGTTGTTAAACATGTTTTGGGTCAATATCATAAGCCATGATAGTTATAAGCCACAAAATGTTAGACAAACACTTAAGCAGACACTGAAAGATGATAGTGGATTGCCCAGGGGGCCAGGGGGGGGCATGAGGGCTGGAAGGGTGCCGGCAAGGATCAGGGGAATCAGCACAAAATCCATTCAATGCCATAATAGACACAGCAAATGTTCCACCTTCATTCCGGGACTGGTGGTGGGTCTGCCGTAAAAATGGAAACCACAGAAATTGCATTTTTCGTCTCGACAGATTCTGTGTGTGGGCTTCCCAATATGTGTGTGTGTGAGAGAGAGGGTGTGTGTGTTATGTGTGTGCTTATTTTGTCATTTACGTGTATCCCTTTTAATGCGACCCAAAAAATTAGTTTTTATTGTCACACAAGGGCAGCCTTAGAGTCTCAGTCTCAGTCTGAGTCCCAGTCCCAGTCCCAGTCCCGGACCCGGTCCACGACATAGTGTTCAGTTATTAAGCTTTTGTCTTTATTTTATACGTTTTACAATCTCTGTGTCGTTGATGACACTGGGGGACTGGGGGCTGAGGACCGGGATCAGGTCCTGGGATTGCGACTAGGGCCTGAGACCAGGACATGTGCGGTCCTTCCGATTGAGTGTGTGCGCATTTTGTGGCCGCCTCTAAATGTGTTAAATAATTTCGTTGGCCCCTACGCTGTGTGTGTGTGTGTGTGTGCTTCAGAGGTCCTGGCTTATGATTCCCATTCCGATTTCGATCAGAAGGGACGAGGCTGGTTCTCTAAATGTAATTGCCTACTAAGTGGATGTAGTCCGGCAGTCCGGACGACGCTCAATACAATCGATTGTTGCTAGTCCGCCTCGGAATAGGTCCTGAAATATTGTTGCAACTCTTAATTGCAACCGAGTGGCACAGCACACAAGCTCGTTTGCCCGGGCAGTCATGTGCAAATTCTGATTGTTTCTGGCGCTCTCTCCCTCGATTTAGCCGGAGCAGACCAAGCAGAACAGCCCCGATAAGCCGCTGGCACAGCACAACTTTAAAGTAGCCCCGGACTGTAACTTTAATGCGGTAAATATGGGCCAGGACATAGAAACACTCTGCCGTTAATAAAGTACAATTTCGGTTACGGCCAAGGGACACAGAGCCAAGAGAAACCAAAAAATAAAATGCAAATGACATTGACTTTCGGGGAGGGCGCGAGCCGCGAGCCGCGAGCAGCGGCACTTGAAGTGCGTTAAATTTATTTATTATCATTGTCAGCGTCATCATTTGGGCAAAGTGTCATTTAGGCCGGGCCAACATAGCCAACATAGCGGCAACATGCCGCAAAATGACAAAACGAAGCGTGAGAGGAGTCTGACGGGGCAACAACAAGGCGGCAACAACAAAAGCCAGCGCAATTTGCCTCCGCCGCCGCACAAATAACATCAAGTTCAAAGCTAATGGCTGGGGCAGGGACCAAGGGAGAGCCGGCGCTGAAGGACCCAAGCCGTGGCTCCTTGCCTCGTAATCGAACCAAGGCAGGCGGCAGAAAAAAATGGAGGGAAAAAAAGGAAAACCGAAATTGTAACGAAAGCGAAACGAGCCGGGGCACACAATGCATGTGGCAAGTGGAAAGTGGCAAAATGTTTGTATAGTCAGGGCGGAGGCAGAGCCAGGAGATGGGTCTCGTCCTGGGAGTGGAAGTGGCAGGGAGTGGGTTCGAGTGTAGGAGGGTTGGAAATAATGTACGCATTAATTCCTCATTTAAATTCAGCGGCGCGTACAACGCATTAGTTGGCCCGCTCATCCTCCACGACTACCCGACTCCCCGAATGCCCAACTTACTACAGACTTTCCTTGGGAGGAGACACTTTCGGGCGCCGCACTTGAGTCCGCTCTCGAGTCCTTCGATTGGTCCTGCCTTAAAAGCAGCGAATACGAGAATTCCTCTCGGGCGAAAGTGATCTTCCTGCTCCTGCAGAGCTGGCAGTGCTGTCAGAGTTGGCAAGTTTCTTTCGGAAAATTAGCATAATGCCTGGAATTATGCAATGCTTTCGCCGATTCTCATCCAGCTCAGTTGCTTAAGTGCACTCTCGACCCGAAAGCAAACAAACAAACAAACAGGCAACTGCAGCGTGAGCTGCTGCGGGCCAGGTCAAGTAAATCAACGCATTACACTTTGTAATGTGGCTGGGACAGACTTACTGCCACTGTGTTTGGGTGCAAGTGCAAATGCAGTGATAATGCCAATAATTCAATTATCCTGCTGCGCTCGCCCCTGTCCTTGGTGGTCTGTCGTCTGTCGTTTGTCGTCTGCCGCCTGTCGCCACCCTCTGCTCCTTGTCCTCTCCCGGCTTATTGTTATTGCCAAATCGAGTGACTAGTGACTGGCTGATATTGTTGCTGCTGCTTACAACTTACAACTCCAGAGATTGCAGCCACTTTCCACTCGCTCTCTCGTATTAAGAAGTCACTTAGCTGACAGCCAGATAACAAGGAGCAGCAGGGGGAGCTGAAGGAGCCGAAGGAGCAGGACGTCCTGCACAGCAGGACGTAAATTGAAAACAATAGTTGCAATCCGGGCGACACACGAAACGTATCAATCTGTGTGTAATCTCCAGGAGAGGCGATATATATATATAAACACGACACGCAGGGGACACTTAATTACAAGTTTGTGGGGAATATTTTAACAGCTTTAATTATAAGGATTTTTGTGACACCTCGGAGAAGTGTGTTTAATTATGGAAATACTATTAAAAATTCTTTTAGAAGGGGTGTAGTGTGTTTTGGACCCTTGTAGATAAAAATCAGAATATTAATTAGATTATACATGCGTGGGTTTAGGTAGTGCTTCTTATCTAAAAGGGGAAAATAATTATACGCATGTCTGGTTTTGAGAAGGGTTTGCCAGCGGCTAAACATGGGTGTATTAATCAAAAAAATATCGAATTTTTAAAGGCAATATATTTATATCCTCTTAATGGGAGAAAGGGCATCTGCCTGGCTTTTCCTAGGCGCATCTTAAATGGGCCAACAACGGCTTAAAGTGCTCTCTCCGCTTCCACTTCGGGCGGCATTAATTGTCGGCATAATTTCATTACGTTTCGTTCATTAAAACTTTCAAAATGGAGGCAGGCGGCAGCAAGGCGACGACACAAATGGGAAACGGAAAAATGTCGGTCCCACATTTCCCCAGGGGTGAGGGCTTAAGGCACTCCGCCCTCTACTCCTCGTTCTCCGTGGAATTATGGCTCATTAAATGACATAATGCAGGCCTTGGCGGCGGAGACGAAGCTGAAATTGTATTTGTTCTGTGAATTTTTCGGCAGAGGCAAAGGCAGATGCTCCTTGGCACTTGGTCCCAGCTAGCTGGAGTCAGCTCCACTCTGGCTCCTGTTGGCTGTTGGCTGTATGTAACCGCAGGGCGCAGGACGCAGGACGATTGCCGCCCGCTGGCGCCTGCTAATGTCTTTCTAATACACAGACACGCACCGAGGACGCACTTACGCGCAGAGGCGTGGAAGTCGCAGCGGGACATCCAGGACACTTTGCAGACATGTGCGTGGCATAATAGTCTCGGCTTGATTTTCTTTCGTCCTTCCTGGGGCCCCCTCTATTGCTATTCCTGTGCCTATGCCAATTCCTTGAGGCCTGCGTAGATGTGTGCCTTAACTGCCGTTGCGTCTTTTTCAATTACACACATAATTAAATATGTTCCGTCCTCCGAAAGCGTAGGCGTGGCATCCCGCGGGGCAGCCCTGTGTGTGGTGTGTGTGTGTGGTGTGTGTGCTGCCCAGGACAAATACTCGAAATCTCTCCCAATTGTGCGATATTCCCTGGCAGCCATTCCTCTTGTCATGGCGCATTTGTAGACTTTAATAAACATGCTGGATAATTAAATTTAATCGCCTGCTTTTATTTTACATTAGCATGTGTGCCCGCACACTCCAAAATTTCCATGGCAGACTCTATTTGCTGTGGCCAAATTCAATTTGCCACCAAAGTCCTGGATCGCTTGGTCCTTGGGCAAACATTTCATTTCATCCTGTTTGGCTCAAAATTTTATTTGCTCCGGCCACACACAATGACAGTCCTCCCCAGTCCCTGTTCCTGTTTCAGTCCCATTCCAGCCGAGGACTCGAATGCTCTAGACTAGGCAAACAATTTGTGGTTAGATAATTGCAAAAATTTAAGGATTCCGTTTCCTTTTTTCTCGTTTAGCTCGGCTTCAACTTCCATTGTGGTGGCTCTTGAGCCCAAGCTTCTTCTATAATTTGTTTAGCCAGAAAGTGTGCTCCAGCTCCAGTCAGGAGATGGCATCTCCCCCAGTCTCTCCAGTCTCCCCTGTCTGGGTAATCTGTGAGCCAATAAATTTATGCCGAAATATGTCTATTCGTTTTTTTGCGGCTTGTCAAAATCCGGGTTCCACTTTGCCGGGGGATATAAATACAATTTTCAGGTTTTAATAACCGCAGCTGTCACCACATCGCCTAAGTGCAGCGCATAAACCAGCTCAGCCCGGCTCAGAGTTAAAACACAGTTTCGTTTCGTTTGCTGGAATAAAAAAAGAAATGGAAATGGGTGTGTGGGTGTGGGAGTGTGGAGAAAGGGCAGTGGGAAATGGGAAATGGGAAATGGAGAACCACAATTTAAGATCAGAAACAGAAACAGGAATAGCTGGGACAGGAATAGAAAGCGAAACATAAGGCAGACGGCAAGTAAACGCCACGGAAATGAAGATTTTTATGTGGCCCAAAGTGGAGCAACATAAATTGCTGGCAAAAAGTGCGCAAAAGTGTTTTGTTGTCACCCACGCACCAGTTACAAGGGGGCCAGTTCCAGCTCCCAGCTCCCCAGTCCGAGCTCCCGCACATCCTTGGCGGGCAAATAAATTTCTATTAAACACAAATGAGCAACAAAAAAGTTTTCTTAGAAAAGTTTTATCCCCGCACTCACACTCACACTCGAACACACACATGCCCACACACATCAGTGACAGAGAGTGTTTTTTTTTCCTTTCCCGGCGAGAACTTTGTGCCAACAATAATTATGTTGATTACAACAAAGAGCCAACTTTTGCCCTCTTCAATCTGCTGCTAAGTGTTCTTCTTCTTAAATTTGGCCTGCTTAGTGCGCTCTCTCCTCAACCTCCTATTTCCTATTTCCTATTTCCTGTTGTTAAGGGCTTAAGTAGGAAACCGTCAATATCCATAATTACACACATACATGCATACATGTTGTTTATGGACATTATGGTTATTATTCACCTCATCGTAGGTACCTGGGCATTACTAATCTGAGGGGGATTGAACCTGCTCTAACGTAATAATTGCATTTTAGCCGGTCAGCGGCTGGTCTGCACTTCAAATTGATGCTTGCAATTAGATTTTCCACTTATCAGCTATTATTGTTTGAATTTTCAACGTATTTTTCAGCATACTGGCACCTGGTGAAAATTAATTAAACTCCTAGCAGTTAGTTGGTGGAGCAACAAAACATCATGGCAACCAAACTCATTATACTAATTACTAAGCGTGCCAGATAACGCACCATAATTAGCTTGATAATTGTGCTCCGGCCGTATTGTTTCTGGCCAACTGGCCAACTGGAAACCTGGAAACAAATACTGCCTTGCCTTTGTTTTTTATAAATTGGCCAGGTCCTGAACCGCACACCCGCTGGCCATCAATCAGTTGGTGTATCTACTGCATATATAGTATAGTACTACATATATCTATGGCGGGAGAGGTCCTTGTTTGCCAGCAGCAATTTGAAAGTCGCGTCTAATCTTTGGCCTGTTGGCTCACGTGATTTGTTTGCAGCCTCGCCAGGAGCCAGGAGGTAGTAGCGAGGAGTCAGCAGACAGGAGACAGGATTCAGGTGGCGCGGCATCGCATAAATCAAAATGCCATTTTTGATAGCACCTCCCTTGGCCACCTGCCACCCCCGAAACAATATATCAAATTGCCTTGCATTGCGCGCATGTTACATTTTATTTAGATTTCTGCTCAAAGATTGCCGCCTCTGGCTTGCATTGTCTGAGAGCAAGGAGAGGGGAGTGCAGCAGCCAGCCAGCCGCCCATTAATCATGGCCACAACGTGTTGAGGCCAAAGCCGAAAGTCTAAGCCCGATCCCGAGACCAGAGTGCCCTCAGCTCAGCCATTATCCCGATTCATAAACCATTATAGTTTTCCCTGCGCCACGCTATTCGCTATTCGTGTTTTGCTTTCACCCGACGCGACTTTCACCAAAGGGTTGCGAAATTTATGTGTTGCAATTATTTTCTTGAAATAACACTTAAAGTGATTTACGCGGCGGAGCGGGCATGTGTGAGTGTGTGGAAAATGGTCAAAAACGCTGCTCCTTTCGACCCTTCTGCTGATGCTGCTGCTTATTCCGGCTCATTGGGTTTTTCTGCGCTTTGCATCGCACTTAATAAGATTTGTTGGCGGTCCCCTCAACCCCCTAAGACGGACCACACAGGGAGAAATTCGAAGGAGGTTTCTTGATCGACTTCCTGCCTGGAAACAGGAAGTGTTTATACTGGAATAAAGGTCATCTTAGTGTTCCTACTCTTCTCCTTTATATAAGCTCTAATTAAATGGCTTCCAGCCATTGTTTGTTTAATAATTAAACAGAAAATGAGTATATAACCCACAACCTTTCCTCTCTGTGCAGAAAGGGTTCCCTGGCAGGTTCGTACAAATGACTGGGCAAATTGCCGTTCATGTGTTCAATTTGTGGGGGACTTAAAGAGTCGCTTAGTTGGCTGACAGAGGGACATCTCCACTGCAACGGCAACTCATCCACTCCTGGCATCCTCTTATTGAAATCCGTTGCATCAAAGGGGCGTGGCAAGTGCCGCCGGCGGTGGCGGCGTTGGCGGCGTGTTTGCAGTTTGCTGTTTGCCGTGTGCACACCACTCCCGACGAGTTGCCAAATGAGTCCGCCCGAGTGGAGTGCAGATCAAAGGCATCGCCCACAGGCCGCCGCCGGCAGCCTCTGTCCTTTCGTCCTTGATTACAGCCCCCCCGCCGCCGCCCTTTCACCTCGCTTCGCTTTCATGTGCACTTAATTGTCGCCTCCATTAAAAGCGAGGCAAGGCGAGGCGGTGGCGCCCCCGAAAGTATGCAACTGGCCATAAATTCAACGCGCAGAATTATTACCTGTAATTGCGCCAAGGCATAAAGCATAACCTGAAATTTATGTTTATGTTTATGCCCGCGGCCAGCGTCCCTAAATTATCGGCTTAATGTGCTCGAAAATGCCGGCAATGTGTACTCGGCAAATTGAATTGGGCCATGGCCCCTATTAATGGACCAACCAACATTCATGAACTCTCCTCTCTGCCTCCTTCCAGACCTGCTACGAGCTGGAGCGGTATCTGCGGGACGAGCCCAAGCTGCAGAAGAAGATCCACAGCAATCCGGACAATGTCTGGGACAAGTTCTACACGCCCGCCCGCCTGCTCGAGGAGCTGAAGATCAAGGAGCAGCACCTGGACACGATCTCGACGACCTCCTCGGTCTCGTCCAACTGCTCGGGCATCTCGTGGGACAGCAACGGCTCGCAGGCGCTCAGCTGCTCCGTGCTGGTGAAGCAGGAGCGGATCGACGAGGAGGATGACGAGGCGGGCTGCGACGACAAGCTGGGCGTGCTCTTTGCGGCGCCGCCCTCGGCCATCTCGCCCAATCCCAGCATCGGCAGTGCCGGCAACATGACGCCCACCAGCAACAGTAGCAACGGCAGTGCCACCACCAGTGGCAGTGGCAGTGGCAACATCGTGGCCAGTCCCATGAGCAGCCTGGGCAGCGGCAGCACCATCACGGTCAGCTCGCGGAACAGCTCGGCGCCGGGCATCAAGGTGCGCGTGGTGCAGGCCAAGAGCCATCAGGGCAGCGGTGCCAGGTTGCACCTGGGCCCTGTCCAGGACTTTGTGCTGCCCACCCTGACGCCGCCCTCCTCGCCGGAATCCAGCCTGCGCAGCCACAACTATGCCCAGCAGCGGGAGGCCAACGACCTGGCGGCCCTGATACAGCAGCAACAGCAACAGCAGCAGCAGCAACAGCAGCAACAGCAGCAGCAGCAACAGCAGCAGCAGCAGCAACAGCAGCAGCAGCAACAGCAGCAGCAACAGCCACAGCATGTGGCAACACCCTCGAGCAACTCCACACCCGCTACAGCAATCCTGCGCTTCAGCAGCCAGAGCAATCCCACGATGACCCAGCTGCAGCAGCAGCAGCAGCAGCTGGCCGTCCAGCACCTGAGCATATCGCCGCAGGCCCTCGGCCACGGCAGCGGCACCAACTCGCCCAAGGGCAGCGGCAACATCAGCAGCAGCCTGAGCACCAGCAGCCTGAGCAGCAGCGGCAGCCTGAGCAGCCTCAGCAGCAGCAACAGCAGCTCCAGCTCCAGCTCCAGCTCCAGCGGTGCCAGCGACCCGTCTCCCCACAGCAACATTCCGCGCAGCACCATCGTCCGCCTGACGACGGCCAACGGGAAGCCGGGAGCGGCTGGCATCAGTCTGGCCCGCGTCATCCAGATGCAGAACAACGGCAACGCCAATGTTGCCGCCGTGCTCAGTGCCGCGGCCAACAGCAGCAGCAGCAGCAACAGCACCAACAGCAGCAACAGCAACAGCAGCAGCAGCAACACGGCGACACCGCAGCAACAGGTGCTGTCCCCGCGAGCGGAAAAGTCCTCAAATGGTAAATAAAGATATAATACTAATAGGAATTAAATAAGCTATATACATTCCAACTCTAGACACATTTTCCTGGCTTCATTTCTTGATTTTAAACTCTCTTCTTTCTGTGTCGAAACCTATTGACCCAGTGAATTCACTTTTAACCTCTTGAATACCTTGTATCGACCGCAGGCTCCTCGAAATCGCATCACCCGCGTCAACATCACAGCGATCACAGCCCGGACGCCAAGCGCCGGATACACAAGTGCCAATTTCTGGGCTGCAAAAAAGTCTACACGAAGAGCTCGCACCTGAAGGCCCACCAAAGAACGCACACAGGTGAGTTGGCTTTTGCGGCAAGGGGTTGCCCGAATCTGAAATGTGGAATGCGGTATATGGGAATGGGCCTATGAATGTCCTGAATGCGGTGAGTGGTGAGTGTGTGTGCAGCTGACAGACACTCGTACTCTCAACGGGAGAGGGCACTTTCTGTTCGCAATTAAAAGCGTGTGCCTTGGAATGGAGCTGGAAAACCAAACCTCAGTACCTGCACTCTCCAGCTCTGCAGCTCGGCAGGACTCCACTCACCTGCCGGCCAGGACAGGACTCAGTCAGTTGGCTCGCCCCACTTCCTCCGGCAGGTCCCCCAATAAATCAGGGAGCTGCGACAACAGTGTCCCCGACAGAATCCCCGGGGACAGGCTGGAGTGACATGTTGCATTGTTTGCCCGACACCGTCCTTTGTCCACAGCCTTGCAGTCGCGGCGGGAAAACACGGGGAAAAACATGCAATGGGTTGGCTGCAGTAGCAGCAGCAGTCGGAGCCGGAGCCGGATCATCCGGGGCTCGGGCACCGGCAATTGGGCACCAAAAACAACCTCATCGCCTGACAGCAGACGATGCTTGAAATTTCAATAAAAATCGCATAATTCAAACATGAAATATTGGTCACACACGCACACATCCCCACGTCGGGGAGCCAGCGTTGAAATGTAATTTTATTACGACCGCATCCGAACACGAGAGAGCAGATCTATTGATTCGTCCTGCCAGCGCGTGTGTGTGTGTGAGTGTGTGCGTGTGGGCTTACAAGAGCTTTGCCAGCAAACACTTAACCCATAAAATAGAAAACCAAAATCCATTTCAAGTTCTGCCAAAAAATGGAAGAGAAAAGTTTGCAGTTGTTGGCGAACAACATTTGTGCGCATTCAGTTAAAATTTGTAGAGCGAGGACTTTGCTCTCGGCCCGCTTTATGAATTTTGGTAGATTCATTCTTTGTTTTCGCTTGTCAGTTGTCTTCATGGGGGAGGGGGCAGGGGACTCCATGGGGTGGGACCAACAAATCATTTGGCACACACTCAAATGCCAGGCAAATGATTTTGCAATGTCTTTGCCAAACAATTCATACAGAAGATTGCTGACTTTTGGTTGGGCCCTGCTACACAGTAAAGAATTTATAGTCTTTTCAGAACTATAACTTAAATAACTCTTAAAGAAGCTAGACAAATATAAAACTTACATGGAACTTAATGATTTATAAAGTGAATATCGATTTATCACAAATACTTTGCCATATGAAACAGCAATTTAACCAGTAAATTACACATATTTTTCTCTGCTGAATATTGTCCCATATTTGGTTGCGTATTGAGAATACCCTGGATGAGGAATGGCTGCAGATTTGTTTACTTATGCATGCAAGTGTTGGCATTCCCTCGACCCAAGTCTCATTTGTCGGTTGCCCTTTGCAGGCCCGGCATGTTTTGTGAGCAAATGAAATTCGGGCCTCGGATATTTCTCACTCGAGCCGACAATGGATGTGTGGGAGAGCTTGTTTGTCCAGTGGCCGAATGTTGGTCAAAGCTGCTCTGTTCCTGCCCCAAATGGCCCCTGGAAGGCGTGGTTATCATCAGCACATAAGCCAGATTCATGTGAGGCTCAAGGCTACGGCCTCATGGCTCTTGGCTCCAGACTCCTGACTCCTTTTGGCCCTTTCTCAAGCCGGCTATGTCAACAGCAACAACTTTCTGTGACAGCCGCAGGATATTGCTCAATTTATAAATTTGCTTTGGCCCCGGGCCTGTGCGGAGCTTAAGATTTTAATTAACATTCAATCCCGGCGACTTTGTTTGCTTTGGTCGCAGGAAGCCCAAGAGCTGTTGTTGGTTCAATAAAAATCCATAACAGTCAAAGTTTTTGCTCATAATTTTTCGATTATTTTAGCCAAGAACCCCAAGCGTCTCACAAAAATTCAAGATCTGCTTTAAGTGTTAATTTTCGTAAGAAAACTTCTATAGTTTCCCCGGACCTGAGGAGTTTTTAATTAATTACACATGTTCGCTGGACTTCTGAAGGTGGGAGTGCACCAGACCAGGAGAGCCCAGACCGGAGATAGTAGGAGCGACGGTGCAAGGACGAAGGACCGGAACCCGGGGAGACCAATAAATCAAAAGCCAAGGTGTTGGCCCGACGATAAGATTGAAACATTTGATTTGGCCCCCGAAAAGCGGACGGGGAGGAAAAAAATCGTTATGAAAGGAGCGGCGGCTGGGTCGGCGCTGGGCGAAAAAGGAAAACGTAATTATTTTAATGATACCATGGAGACCAGGCGAGGTTTTTAAATTAAAGAAAACCTAATGAATTACGTTTTTTGCATTCGAAATGAAGCGCCGAGAGCCGAGTTTCATTAGAGCAGCGCCTAGCCGGAGCGTTCTTTAAATTGTGTCGCATTTGAGAGCGGACGCATGCGAATAATTGATGACGAGCTATTATTTAGTTGCCAAACAGTGTCCTTGAACATTCGCCGGGGGGAGGGTTTTCCGGGGGCGGGGCCAAGGGACAGACAGTGAAATTAATTTGATTTGGGTTTTCGAGCGCACTTCCTGCCTTTCCTCCTGTGGCTTTCGCTTCCACATCCACATTTCCATTTGCATGTCCATTTAATTAGAAAGCCATTGAAGCACATCGCCGACACATACTCGTCGGGTATATATCTCTGACTCTGACGGATATATATCGGCTCAATTGAATATCAATTAAAGCGGCGTTCGCTGCATAAAATCCACTCGCAAACTTTGGCCACAAACGATTTCAATTAGTTAAACGCAGGCGGCTATAAAAATGCCAGAGTGGCATGCAACTGGAGTCGGGCAGGAGTCGGGCAGGCGGCGGGGAAAAGCCAAGAAAAGCGCTGAGACGCTGAAACCGTTAAGAAAAGATTACAAGTGCAATCAAGTGAAAAGACGCAAACAGACCATAAAAATTGTGTTGAGTGCAAAAGCCGAGAAGGCATCGAGCAGCTCCATAAAAAGGCCAGCCAAGGAGGCTAAAAGGGATTCCTTGGCCGCAGCTCCTACTCTTAGCTCTTAGCTCCTAGCTCTTAGCTCTTAGCTCCTCCATCGCATGTCCACGTCCCGCCGGTGCATTCTTTCCTATTGCCGGCTGAAATTAAAACCCCCTGCGCCAAGTGAAATTTATAAAATATTAACTGGCTCCACTCGCAACTACTCCTTCGGGCTGCTGCAACTCTGCTCTTTTGCTAAGCGACGCGCGAAGGAGCCACAGGAGCAGCAGTCCTTCCTGGCCGCCTCCTTATTGCCTTTAAACAATTTACAAGTGCAGGCTTTATGGCCTGCCAGTGGCACAGAATCGGAGCTGAAACTATCAATATATATACAGACAAACGGCTGAGGTTAAGTTTTAACTGCGTTCGGCTCAATAAATTAACATGGCGACGTCTCGGCGCGATTGGAGGAAATAAAAGCAGGCGGAAAGCGCCAGCGAGAATCGCTTAACCCAGTTGCCAATTGGCTGGCTTTTTGGCCAGGTCCGCAGCTCCGTCGCTTCGCATCCCATCGCATTCATCCGCTAACAATGTCAGCGCAGATGGCTTGCCATGAAAACTAATTAAAAGGCTGCCCGCTGCTGCCTGGAAGTGGAAGCCATCTTGTTCCACATGCGCGGCCGTTGCATACTTTTGGGCCCGGCCAGCAGTAACGGCCAATAGCCAGAGCCTGAGTAATAGCGGACTATTGAGCCTGGCACGCAGAGTAATACAAGAGGAAGGGTAGGGAAGAGTATCTGACTCTTGTTCGAATATCGAAGTAATTTGGTAAATGAATTACTTTAGAACCATGTGATAGAAATTTATTTATTTAATATTTCAATATTCTCCTACTTAAATAAACTTCCTCATAAAGAAGGGTATCTTATTAGTCTGCTGTAGACTCAACTCAATTACATTAAAACCATATAAAAGAAATATTTTAAAGCACAACTGCCGCTATTTCAATATTCTCTTGGTTAAATATACTTCCTCATAAGGAAGGGTATCTTATTAGTCTGCTGTTGACTCAACTCAATTACATTACAACCATATGATAGAAATATTTCAAAGCATAACTGCTGCTATTTTAATATTCTCCCAGTTAAATATACTTCCTCATAAGGAAGGGTATCTTATTAGTCTGCTATTGACTGAACTCCTATATTTTGTAGTTGGCTCGTTTCGGTTTCATTTCATTTTTGGTTTCATTTCGCATTCCCGAGCCACTTCAGTGGCCAGATAACACGGCCATTTTGGGTGCTTTATCGCAGCTTTCGCCCCTCCGATTGCCGACGCCCCGCTGCCAGCTCTTTTGCCGTTTAAATGCACTTCAATACGAGACTCTTGGGGGTCGCATCCTAGATCTCTGGGCCTGCACTTTGTGCATTTGACGCTGATTTACACAGCCAGAGGTCTGCCGGGGAAGGCCCCGAGTGGGAGCGAGTCAGTGACAGGGGAAAAAAGAGAGGGAAGATAGCCAAAAAATGCCAAAGACAACGATGTGTGAGTGTGCATTCGTTTATTTATTGCCAATGCTTCGATTCGCAAACAGTTCTGACAACATGCCAAAGTGCAAGTGGCAACCAACATACTCACTTGTATAATTTTATTGGCAGAGAACCCACAGCAGTCCTGGTGAACTACCAAACAATACACTTACCTCATCCTAAGAAAATATTCAACAATTTAATCAACATGTTCTCAACAATACCTGAGAAACTTCAACAACACATTTAACTACTCAAATACTGAATTATAATAAAAAAGGAAAACAAATAAACATGTAAAATAGCCTTCACAAACCTATTCAATTTCAAGAAACTTTATCAGTAATTATTATTCAAATAATAACCAATAATAAACCAACATATTCACCAATATTCACTCACCAAAGAACTCACCAACACACTTTCCACAGTAACCTATCCCATTCACCAACATACTCGCCAATAAACCCGGCAATACAGAAAGATATATAGAGACAGACGCGACTTGAGCTATGGCCAAGTGTAAACAAATGGAAATTAAGACAGCCGGCAAGTCCGAGCCCCGGTCAGCGGAAGGGTTGCTTTTGGCCCAAACGGGCAACTGGAGGGGGGGAGGGGGGCGAATGGGTGGAAAGCCGCAAGTGCATAATGTGAAATTGAGCACGGAAATATCACACATTTCCGCATGCATTAAGTTTTAAGCCAAGTATATGTGTGTGTGGTATGCGTTACAAAGTTTTCCACTCAGCTTTATGCATTTTTCTTGGCTGTCGTCGTCTACTTGCCGGTTATCTCGCTCCATTTTCTTTTTTCCAGCAACTGCCCTCTCCCGTTGGCTGCCTCCTCCCGGGGCAGCAACGGCGGCAATTTCCTGCCTCGGCTGCTGTTTGTCTTTTAAACTGAAATAATTTTCCCATTTTTTTTCGACTTCTTTTATTTCGGGGGCTTGGTCTGGCTCGGTTTGTATTTTTTCAGTGTGTCCTGGCATGGCCCGTTTTTACACCCCGCTCTATTCAGGTCTTGCTCGTCCTGGCATTTTTAGGTTCCTTTTTTTTGCTTTGTGTGAAATTACAACTTCTGCATTTCCTTTTCCTTTCGGCTGGCTGCTTTTCGCCATGGCTCTGCTTCTGATTCTGGCTCCGGCTCCAGCTCAGGCACAGGCTCTGGTGCTGGCTCTGCCTCTGTTCCTGGATCCTGCTCTGGTTGGCTTTTGGCGCTACTCCGCTCGTATCCTTTGAGGCTTTTGGCACGCATGAAAAATGTTGGCAAAGGACCGCGCTTGGCACACCGTTGACGTCGACGCTGACGCCGACGGCGCAGCTGGCGTTAGCATCATTTCGTTTCGTTTCGGTTTTAATTTTACAGTTTTTCATTTTTAATTGTCTTAAATTCCTGACTGTTTGTGCGTTTGTTGGCCCAACTCCGGCCCGGCCCGGACCGCCTTACCCCGTTGCGCCTCTCACTGTTTACCCGTGTTTTACTTTATGCATATTTCCCGTCCGCGGAGCGCCAGCGTCGAAAAAGTTTTTTCATTTGGCAGGCGCGTGCTAAATAAAAAATTTTTTCCCCAAACTCTAGTCCCCGCCTCCCTGAGCACGCATATTTATGCGCTTTATTGTTTGCGCTGCTGCAGCGCAGGAGCGGGGAAATTGCAGCAACTTTCCACCGAAGCAGCTCCTAAGCACTGCGAAAAATTACGGAATTCTAGGTTTATTAGATGGATTTATCATAAAATTGTTTTAGAATAGGGATTGATAGAATAAAGACTGGAACATCGAATCACTATGAAGTAAAGTCCTAAAAGAAATTATGAAGTTGTTGCCACATTTCCTCTCTCTGCATTCCCAGCTCTAGCCACTTTTGATGTAACTTATTTAATAAGACCCCTACCCTCTTCCCGTTGCAGGTGAGAAGCCGTACAAGTGCTCCTGGGAGGGCTGCGAGTGGAGATTCGCGCGGAGCGACGAGCTGACCCGCCACTACCGCAAACACACGGGGGCCAAGCCGTTCAAGTGCCGCAACTGCGATCGCTGCTTCTCGCGGTCCGACCACCTGGCGCTGCACATGAAGCGCCACATGTGAGGCGAGATCTAAGGAAGGATCTAAGGATACCCGGCGGCGGAGGAGGGGAGTTCAGCGGAAACTGTGTGCCATCAAGGAACGATGAAAAACTTGCGTAACGCTAATCAAAACCACTAATTCGTGGAGCAGAGGAGGGAGGAGCAGAGGAGGGTGGAAAATAGGAGGGAGGAGAGGGAAAAATCAAAGAAAACATCACAACACAAGCACAAAGATGGAAATTCAAGTTCTCTGATTCGGATTAATATTTGTATTGCCATTATTGTCGCCGTTATCGTTTTCGTTATGGTTATCGTCGTTATCGTTTCAATTGCAAATTCGATTTGTTTCAATGCCTTGTTAAGTGTAAGTTAAGCTATATAGCAGCCTGATCGCATTTCCCCATTCACACCTAGCATTTAGCCGCAAGTTCTGAACAAACAGCAAAAATTGTGTACAATTTACCAAAGCTAAGCAGATTTCTTTAATAAGTAAAGCAGCAACAAAAAAGCAAATGCAAACAAAAACTAAAAAAAAAAACAAGTAGGAATTTAAAGGAATAAAAGAAATATTTTTGTTTTCATCATGTGAACACTGCCAAAACGAAAATGTAAAAAAAAAAAACAAACAAAACAAACAAACAAAAAAAGAGAGAAACCCTAAAAACTAGTAAAAATATATGTAAATGTAAAGAAATAATATAAACAATTAGTTTCATATGTCAGCAACAGCAAATAGGAATACAAGTACGAAAAAAGTAAAGTGCAAAATATGTTTTAAACAAAACAAACAAAGCAAACACAAAACGTTGAAAATGCTTATTTTCTTAAATTAATTTTAAATGTAATTTAAATGTTGCCTAGGTCTGATTATCATTTCACCGCACCACTCGAAATTGGAAGCCTATTAACACCAATTTTAATCAAGGCCTAAATTAAATTTCACTTGATATTGGGCATTTAACGCAAGAGCAAGAGCAATTGGTTGCTTCGTTTTTAATGAATATACGTAATTATTTAATATTCACAATTTCTCTTATGCATTGCCTAAGTGATGGAAAGTATTACGAACACATCTTGATATGTTTACCTAGTTTAATCCAAATTTATATTCTCGATCGAAATCACGAAATCACGAAACAAGAAACAAAATCTATCCTCGACTTAACATACAAATTCTTCTTTATGTGCCTCATTAATTTTAATTTAATCAAATCAATCAATTCCTTGTAGCTAAGTGAGTTCTTCTGCAGCCCCACCTACTTTGTTAGTTCTTTCATTTTTATTTTGTATTTGTGTGCTGCTTTTTATTTTGTAATGTATCATTTCCTCCTCATTTATTGTTTATAATGATTTGTTTAATTTTTAATTATTTTTAAATAAAGAAAGTATGTGAAAGCGAATGTTTCCATGGGCTAATAATCATTTTCCACCAGCACCCCTCGGCAAATGAGACACGACATCAAAGTATACAACGTTGATCGGAGCAAATCGGTCAATCATTATGGTTTGTGTGATGAGAAATTCTGTGATCCAGAGAACAACAACAACAAAATAGCTAAGGCAAAGAAAAAATGAAAAATAAATGAAAAACCAATGCAAGTAATCAACTGCAGCACACGAGCACGGAAAATGCGAAAAAAAAAAAACATAGGGCTAAGGCTAAGGGAGGGAAACTTTGCCAAAAATTAGAAGCGAGTCCTCTCCAATTGCTCCCCGAAAGGAGGAGCAAAAGAATTTAGTAAAACTCTCGATATATTTAAGTGTAGATGTTTATGTACATAAGAATGTGGAATACAGTTTGTCTACTTTTTCTAGCTTTATTCTCACTGATTGTCGATAGGTGGCGGAAGCGGAAGCGGAAGCTGACGATTGAGTATTGTAATCGCTATCGATATCAATATGTAGGTGTGTGTTGCTTGTGCTTCGTGTCCTTTGAGTGTTATCGTGTTTGTATGTACCGAGATATCATCTGATCAGCGCCGACAGGTCCCGCAGGACCCCTTCCAGTTCCAGTATCATCCCGTTTGGCTTCCAAGCGACCATTGCACTGAACAATACTCGAAAAAAAATCCAAAATATCTACGATGTGTCAAAAATGCTTCAATCAGTTAGTCTAACTTTTGAGATGGAATTAAACCAGACCCAGTAAGAAATAGAAACCCGAAAATAAGGAATATTTTGTATAGAAAACCTTTAAACTAAAAACTCGAAAGCGTAAAGAATATTTAGATCCTAATGCAGATGATATTGGATAGTCTCGAGCGCACAGTGAGCGCCACTACGGTATGGATAAACAAGAATCTATATATATATATGTATTTTACAACCGAAGAAGTGTATTTTAAAATGGTAACAAAATTATTGTGTAAAAAGGTAAAACAAAAATGAAAGACTGGTCAACGAGGTGTTCCGCGTTTATGCAACAATTGCAAAATAGAAAAAGTAAACAAAAAACAATATATATATATATATATGTATATGTATTTGGGATTTCGAAACAGAAACCGAAGGCATAAAATATTGTACTCCAAGTGGCATGTATGTATATGGTATTTGGTATATGGATTACGGCCCCGAGCGCTTAGGCTAAGTACCACACTCGATCATTTGATTCTCCGATTCGGCAGCAAACTACGCATACGTAAGGGGGACGGCTTTGCCACAGGTCCCGCAATTAAAGTTAATGAAGTACGAATTTTAAGTAACGCTGAATGTGAGTCTAGAGAGTACTAACCCAAAACTATGGATATATTTTAGTGTGTACACTTGGGCATTTTACAAGGCAGCTGCTCCCGGGGGTCAGCTTTTGCGAAGTCAACCAGCCAGCCAGCCAGTGAGCCAGTTAGCCAGGATAACTTGAGAGTTCGAGAGGAGGGAGTCCTTCTGCTGCTGCTGCTGCTGCCTGAGCTAAAGGGAAAATCTATAAACATTTTCCACAGATTTATAGCCGGACACTAGCACTACAAGGCAAAGGCAGAAAGGCGAGATTCAGAAGCCGGAAGTCAGCAGGCTGGCAGGCTGGCAGTCTGGCAGTCTGGCAGGCTGGCAGGCACACATAAAAATAAATAAAGTATACTAAAACTAGAGTAAATACATTTTAATTTCGTTTAGAGTTTCGTTTGCAAATGTGCTTAGCAATTTTCCCATCCCACCCCGACCAGCCCCCATCCGGCGGGACCTTCCCCCCCAAGAGCGGAGTATCATAAGCGTTTAGTTTAAGAGTAGACTAAATGGCGGAGGGCCAAGCTTAGTATAGGAGGAGTTGGCATATATACACACATATACACAGAGGGGGAGAGCGGGGGACAAAGCTGTCTGGGAGCGGGTCTCGGGGCGGGAGAGGAGTAAAACGTTTTATGTAGACAAATAAGGGCATAACTCGTAAAACATTTTGTGTATAGTTTAGTGAAATGAATTAGTTTAATGTTAAATGAACTCGAAAAGTAAACTACATTAAAGAAATATATATATAGCATATACACACGGATATGTATTAAGGGAATATTCTTAAAGCGAACCTATTTACTTGGTACTCGTGTGTAAAGTGTGTGTGCGTGAATTAAATTATGTGTATCTGTCGGAAGGAGGCGAGGCAGCAGGATGTCGGTTTTGAGGAGGATTATGCAAAGCATCTACAAATTAAGGCACAGCATTATAAATTACAACTAAAGAGTTACGTTTTATTTGAGCTACAGTCGCACGAACGGTTACTAAAGCAAGATTGGTGATGGAATGCAATGAGGACGGAGACGGGAATGGAAACGGAAACGGAAACGGGGACGAGGACATTAGAATAGGGTTACGATAGTTGTGGGTGATGGGTGGTAGTTTTTGGGGGTGGCAGCAAGTGGTGATTACATAGAATTTTTACGAGACATCTCAGTTTGGACCTTCCTCGTTTCTGTACATGATCGCAACCCCAGGCATGCATTCATATTTATAATTGTAATCGTAAGACAGTGTAATTGATATCAAAGGATAAGCAAGAAAAAAATAATTAAAAAATGGAAACTAAAAGCATAAAATGGAAAATTCACAAGTTTCGGCACAGGAAAACCAAACAAAAAAATTCATTTTAGGAGTAAGTGAATCAAGAAAAAAAACAAAATAATAATTATAATTGTATTTAATGCTTGTGCAAAACAGAAAAATTCTTAGCTAATAGCAAATAGCAAAAAATCTAATTGTCAGTGTTTAATTACTATTATTGATGTGCATTCGATGTGTGCTAAGTTCACAAGGCAAGCATCCCTTTTCCCCCCAATCCCCGATGTTTTCCATGTTCCTACACTTCCCGACAGTTGTTTTCGCAAATCAACAAAATAAAATAGCGCTAGATGACCGGATGCACTGCATGAGTCTAAATAGTTTGTTTGCAGCTGACGCGGAATGTTTGAATACATTATTAGTTGATTAACTGAGAGAATTATTAATAGAATTTAATTCAATTAGCATATTTTCAGCCTCGCCCGCGCCCCTTAACCGCATAGATTATATAATTGTAGCAAAAGCGAAACGATACAAAATTATTGTTCATTAACACTATTAATTATTATTATTACGGCTTGTTTGTTGCGGCTTTTTGTGCATCTCCATTCGTAAATCATTTTATAAGGGGAAACCAAATATAACAAAAATCTAGAAAATAAAACCAGAAACACGAGTAAAGCGAAGCATAGCAGAAACAATTGGGCAAAAGGCCACACCAAGAAAAAAGAAAATTTAAAATAAAATCGAAGAAGGAGAACATTTCTTGTACTTAGGTTTAGTTTATTATACAAACCAAGATAAACCGCAGCGGAATGAAGCTAATAATAACAGCTAAACGTGAATAAGTGAGGAGGAGAACCAGATCCATCAACATTAGAAAAACGTTATTTTTATTCTTGTATAAGTATAAACCGAAGGCATTTTTCAACGTATGACAACTATTATTGTACGTAACTTGATATTTTGATGAGAATTTCTGTGAACAAAGTAAAAAATAAAAAATCCCAAAAAAACCGAAATATAGAAAAATATAAAAAAAAACAGTATCCTGTGTTTAAACCTCTCTTGCCTCGGGAACTTGACGGGGGTTGCAAAATATTGTTGCATTAAATTGATGTTGATTTTGGCTCTCTGACCTGCGGTCTGCATATATTTAACCTCTTGTGATTGCAGGCGGCATTCGGCAAACAGTTCACATCATTAGCCCCACAGGATGGGCCGACCAACCAGATGCATATATATTTTTATATATATATCTTTATGAGCAGTCAAGTTGCATAAATGACATTAAGGCACCGGCGGCGCAAGTTTGTCCATTAATTTGTAATTATTCTTTATGGCAGGGGGACATCAACAAAGTGAGTGGCCAAGGCCCTTGGCATTTCAGCTGCCATTAAGCCAGGTTATTTGGTTATGGACCGACAGCTTAAATCGTGAATGGTGAATCGTAAAGTGCCCATATGGAGTAAATCACAATTTGCTAGGGGTAATTGGCTTGTCAGTCATTTTCAGGTCAGTCCGAAGGTCTGCTGCTCTGAATTTAAATCAATTTCTGCCAACGGAAAAACTTCATTTGCGAAACTTTGAATGGAAAATCGCTTAGACTTTGTTTTAGTCTGCTAATGAAGATGCTCGCTCGCCCACACATCGTCCGGTGAAAGATGGACAACGACAAAAGTGCAGGCAAGTTTTCCAGCTTTTCCAGCTTTTCCAGCTTCGTCTTCACTTTCCTTTCCTTTTTTATGCCCAGTTCTTTTAATTTTGGCCCGCAGACGCAACTCTTTTATTTTCGTGCTCTTCAAAAGGCAGGTCCTGAAAGAGAAACGAACCGAAGGCTGCAAAACTTTTCATTTTCTTCTTGATTTTGTTGTGCTGCAGCGAAACTTCTAATTACATACATGACCAGCACACATATCTTATATCTATACAAATGTGTGAGCTAGTCTGGGACCGGGAGCAATGCACTGCGAGAAATCTCCAAGAGCATCTTGGGCATGCTGGCTGGGGAATTTCCCCTTTTCCTTTCTTTGGCTGCAAGTTTGCCCGCTGCATCTTTATCAAAATTGTTTCCAAAGTTCAAACCACTTTGCGAGCGGTGCGCAGGGAATATGACTTTTAAAAAGTTTCTACCCGCTGCTCCCGAATCCCACTCGATCCTTGCCTTCATTTTCCCCCCATCTTCCCCGCCTCTCCCCGGCGCAAGACATGCTGTGTGTGTGTTGCTGCCCGGCGCTCCTGGTGTTGCTGCCGTGTCGAGATCCTGCTGCTGTGCGGCTGATATGTGGAGCCGTGGCTGTTATGCCGTGCACAACATTTGTAGCTTGTCAAAGTGGCTCAACACGCCCGGCATGTTAACTTATTTTGCCGCTTTTCCTGCCTCGGCTAACTTGGAGCAGCTAACTAGAAGCTCCGAAGTTCCCAGTGGCTCAGGGGAGGGCTGCAGCGCGGGGCTATGACCAACATGCAAGGTAAACACACATAAAGCTCCCACCTTGCTACCCTGTAATCAGAGGGGTTGTCTCTACTGAGGAGTGTAAGTAACATTTTTAGGCAGAATCTAGATCCTTAATATTTATAGAAGCAGCTTTAGTTCCATAAGGGTTTAATTTAAAATATAATGTATATGTATACCTTAAAATAAAATCTAGCTTTCTTTAAATTTTTAAGCTTAATTAAGTAAACAAATTATTCCATGGATTCACAAAACCTTATCCTATGAATTATTATTGAAATGTTAAATGAGAATATAAACATGACCGGAAATAGGCAGTGGCCACATTTTATATTGCCTACTTTTGGGCTCATGTTAATTTTGCAGGTTTTGTTTCTTTAAATTAAAAAGAAAGCATTACCCACGTTTACTTAATTCATATAGAATATATAAATAAAAATTAAATTGGCATACAACTTTGACATATTTTACAGCTACTGAAAATAATAGATAGGACATTTTCCATTCGGTATATCAAAAACTCTGGCTCGAGTTCATTTGGAAACAAAGCTCTCTCTTTCTGTAGTCGCTTTTTGTATAAATTACAGGCAGAAATTCAGCTCAGCCCGAGACAGGAGTACTCGCATATGTACGGCTATGAGGTCCTCCCGAGTGCTCCTGTAACGTGTTGAGGTCGGAATTCATGATGCCGGAGTGATGGCGGAGTGGTGTGCATCCTTAAAGTCGCAAGACCCCAAGGCGCTTTTAACGCCAGCTAGTGAGCGAATGCAATTTCTTTTGCGTTTTAGCCGCCACAAAATTGCCACCAAATCAATATTATTAGACATGACGAGGAAAAGCAGCGGAAAACGTGTGGGAAAAGCTTACAAAAACTGTGTGTGTGGGATGGTGGTGGGGGTGGCAACTTGTTCACTCTGTTCACATACGCAAATGAGGGCGTTGGGTTTCAGGGGGCGTGCCCCTTCCAACTGTAGCAACACGAAAATTATGATTACAAGCAAAGACTGTCATTTGCCATAATATTTGCAGCATAACGATTATGGAGCGCTTTAGCCACGACTCCCACCGAAAATGGATAATAATAAAGAGCTGCCTGGCTGGCTGGCTGGCAGATGGCCTGGGGAGGAGGGTTTAGGAGGGCTTGGGAGGGTGACTGCCCCCAAGATAACACACATCCCGAGCGAGTGCCAATGACAATGACATCAACTGCAGACAAGCCCACAGAATGGCACACAGAATGGCTAAGAGGGCGCAACGCGAGGGTGGGGCGGCATAAAGCGGGGCTCCAACTACCAAGATGCACGGGGCCGATAGAGACGAGCTAACAAGACTACCCTCCAGTCCCGGCCCCAAAAACCAGAGTAACGCAGTCGAGGGCCTTGTTAGCCTTCCAACGCACTCGCTGCCCGAATCCTGCTGGCTGCTCAGATTTGTGAAGGCTCTAATTCATTCCGATTCCGCGATAGCAATGAAACTAAATTGAGAAGATAATTCTCCTAAAATAGGTTAGTTTTTCCATGGAAACAATTACCGAATACCCAGAACAGCATCAGCTTCTTGCTTCTGCCAAATTTGTTAACCAAATCAACCACTTTGTTCTCCAGGCAAAGAACTAAACTTTATAGAAGGCTCTTCCCAAACATGAGCTCATCTTTGACAAACTTTCAGCCTGCTCTGGATAAGTCTTCTTTTAAAATTCCTATGGGGAGATTAACGGCTCCCCGGAGGAAGACATCTGCCAATTGCCACCAGCCGATGCAGACGGAGGTGCAGTTGCAGGACTATTTCCAGTTGGTTTTTCCCGGCAACCGGGAGCCGGGAGCCGACTGACTGACTAAACAGCTTAGAGGTGCTAATCCGAAGGCGCGGCAAAAATTCGCTGAATCTGATTGCAAAGTTGGCCTGACAAGGGGAGCCGAGTGGAGGGGAGGAGGAGGAAGCAAGGAGCTGTGTGATGTCATGCAAATGTGGCACGTTTAAATGCCTCGGCTTGGCAGCTGCCCCAAACCAAAGGACCCTGGTATCGCTTACCAGACTTGTCTGATTTCGATGCCGAAATTGCCAGTTCACTGCCAGCGGCGTCAGTCAGATCACTGAGAGAAATTGTCATTACTTTTATTCTATAAAAATTCTGCATTATATGAAACAATTTCTTAGGAATTAATAGCTCAATATATGTTGTATAATTATTATTATTATTTATTTATTAATTCCACTTTATTATGACTGTTACATTTTTTTTCTGTGTTCAGAACGACAACGACCGCAGGTGCAAAGTGCAGCCATCTCTCTCTGTCCCCGCCGTCTCTCTCTTTCTTTTTTTTGGGACTATGGAATAACTTCTTCTTTTTCTTCTCTCTTTTTTTTGGCAACTGGCGGCAAGTGCACTTGAAGTGTATCGAATTTGTATGGATTTCGCTTGCAGCCAATAATTTGACACTTGCATTGCGAGCAAGTGGAACGAAATGAGACAGAAGTGGGGAGTGAGAGAGACAGAGAGTGAGAGGGAGTGAAAGAGACGGCCATGGGAAGCAGGACTCTTACGCGGAAAGAGCGGATTCTTGAATAAAAGTTGGCACGCGAGGGCACCATAAACAAGGCAGCTCGCACGAGATTGTGTTACTGTGTGCGCGCATAAATGCATGTCGAGTAAGCAACAATCACACACACATACACACACACAGGCACAAACACTAACAAACAAACGCCAACGCAATTGTCATCACCATAAAAATAACATAAAACTTTTTTACGACTCCTGTGGCCTGCGTAAGTCTGTTACAGAAGGATTCCCCCGGCGAAGTGGGAATAGTGATACTCACGCGGCCCTTGCACCACGCCACTTCACTCCACTCCCCTCCACTCCCCTCCACTCCGTTCCAGATCCCACTAACCAGCCATAAACCACCCGAGGACCGGACCCCGAGAGCCACCCATTCGACATCGCTTATGTCACGGCCTCGGGCTCATTAAAGTTGCAGCCATTTCTTTGTGCGGGGCCCCGCTTTAAAGGCATCCATCCAACCCTCCCGACGCCATACATCTCCACGGACGGAGCCCTGCTCCCTCCCGCTCATAACTCGCCGTCTAAATGCCTGTTTGGCGAAGCGTAATTGATAATGCATTCAATTGGCCAGCCAATTTGCTAAAGTGCCTAAGTGAAGTCGCCCCCACCAGAAGTTAACAGTGGTGTAAGAGCTGTGTTTTAAAAAAACCACAAACCTACTGAGTTTATATTTCTATAACTAATTTGTAAAAATTATGAAAGCTTTTAGAGCATGTTAAAAATAATTAAGAAAATATGAACATTTTATTTAAAGGTAGATTGCAATTAAATAAAAAACTACATTATAAAAAGAACAAGGCCTGAGATAAGCATTTGCGAGTATCTCTGGGATATATAAGGAAAGCTATAATTCTCTAATTAATATAACTATTCAACCCCTTAAAAATCTACCCCAAATTGTCCATAGATCCTGCTCCACTGTGCCCAATACGGCTGACTCCTCCACAGTTTGCAGTTCCTGTTATTGGCCGTTGTCAGTGCACAGATTTAAAATCAACAACAGCCGAGCGACAAGCGACAGCAACAACAACCGCAACAACAACAACTGCGGGAGCCGCAGCCAGTGCACCAACAATGTCTGACCGAAGTCAGGCGTACACTCATTTGCACTAAAAGCGGCATAAATATAAACAGGCAAAGTCCGCAAAAAGAAAAGCGCAGACCGAAAATGCTAAAAAAGAGGAAAAGCAAGGAAAAGCCGTGGAGCTCTCAAAGAGCAAATGGAATGAGGGGCGAAAGGTAGACTGCGTATCGAGGGGGGAGGCTGCAAATGAATTGCAATGCAGCCAAACGTGTGCCCAACTTAACGGTGATTTAAATGTTAATGCACAGCCACCAGACCCGATTCCCCATTACCCATTACCCAGTACCCAGTACCCATTACCCACTGCTAAGCCACCTCTGCTCTCGTTTGCCGCCAACCGACGGCTGTTTGCTTGCCGCTTCCGTTGTTAAATGTTGTTGACATCATTGGCTTTGGCCATTGTTGTTTGCGCCGCTCTACTTCGTCCCCTTCTTGTTCTTCAGGCCCGGACGACGCACATGCCAAATGGCCGACGGCAGCGGCCGCGCCGCCATTTTGTCAATGCGCCGCCATTGATGTGCCACTTCCGGTTCGATCCTCAAGCCGAGATTGCACATTGTCCGCATCCAACAGACATTTGCGCTATTTCTGATGATCAGATCAGAGAGCTCTGACTAAAAATAAAATTTCCAACTTCTAATTTCTAATATCTGACTACCGCCCACCATCACTTAGTTTCCTGTTAATTAAAAGACCACTTCCGGTTCGATCCTCTGGCCGCGATTGCACATTGTCCGCAGCCAACACACATTTGCGCTTTTTCTGATGATCAGATCAGAGAGCTTTGACTACAAATAAAATAACCAACTTCTAATTTCTAATATCTACCTCCCCACCACCATCACTTAGTTTCCTGTTAATTAAAAGACCTTTTTGTATCGTCACCTGCCTACAATTAGCCTTCATTTAAATACGCTGGTGGCCATATGATGAGATATGTGGGACTAAGCGGCAGGACAATTAGCAGGAAACACGCGTGGCCCGAACCGTGGGCCTAATGAAGCACTTTCTGGCCCCTACAAGTGAGGAGGGTTAATAAGATAACACGCCTAATGGGTAATGCCCCCGTCGATATCTCACTTAAAGCCCTGGCTAAAAAAATGAAACGCGGAGCGGCCCAAAAAAGGGGGGGTACACACCACCTCGCCCACCTGTCAGCGCAATGGAGGTCAAAGCTCTGCGGACACGGATGGACATTAATTTCCCTCCAAAGTGGCCGTACACACGCACCGTTCCCGGGAAATTGTCATATGTGGAGGGGTGTAATTTTTCATGCATATTTCAGGAGGCGTGTGCCTAATTAATTACGAACATCTAAACGGCGATGACATTGGCATAAATTGTCTTTTAATTTGCGCCTGCTCTCGGCTGCTCTGCACTTGATTGATGCGAGTGCCGGGTGTGACTTGGCCCACTTGACCGACTGATTCATCTTGAATCGAATCGAAGCGACTCCGGGGTATTGGCATCTGTGGACTCTGCCTTTGACATTTGATGTCGGTCAGGCGAACAAACAACAGGAACTTGACCACTCTCAATGTCCTTGGGCGCGATGGTTACATAATCGTGCCAAGTGTGCGAAGCCAAGGGCTTTCGGTCCTTTCGGGTACACTCGGCACTCGGCCGTTATGCATGTGGGATCAGAGGCTGCGGCTTTGCCTGCATTCACGATGAACCACCGGTGATTCGCACGCTTCTAAATGAGGAGAGAGCAGAGGAGAGAGCCCTCCCACCTGTCCCCCACTGAGAACATCGCCATCCGACGCGGGTTAGCTGACTAATTGACCCAGACACGGCTCATGAATGCCCCTCATGCACCAGTAATCACGCAGCCACGTCCATTTCGATTTCGATTTTGGTTTCGGGCGCAGGAATCGCAGCAGACCGGCGTCCAATGGTCAGGGTCATCATTCGGGCCCCAGTCTGTGGCTCTGATTTCCGTTTACGGCAATTCATGGGCAATGAATCAAGTGCATTACGTGCCGGCTTATGCCTAAATTTAAATGGAGCTGTGCGGTAATAGAAAGCTTTCAGGCACTTTAAACAATTACTTGCCAAATTATAACTTTTACTATAAAGAGTTTACATGGGTTTTCGGGTTAAAGTTTCACAAGTAAAGTTAAGGAGGAATTAAATCAAATTAAGTTATGTGTGACTTCGGTTAACTTTGGCTTACAGTTTCCTACTGAAAATAATAACAAAGAAAGTGATTAAGCATGGAATATATACAGGGCAATTGACACAATTTCGGTAAGATTTCCCCAATATCCACTCGATTCCAACCCGTTTAAACCGCAGGCCAACGAAGCCATTCCATCAGGCAGCGGCGACTGAAATTAACTTTGCAGCCTCGTATTTCATAAGCCAACCACAATGCACGCCAGCCACTTGGCTCACAATGGCTCACAATTAACCCGGCCAGACGGTCAGTCTGCGTCCTTCTCCGGGTTGGTTTCGCCTTAACTTTATTGTTCCGATACGGGACTTGAGGAGAGGCAGTGGACGAGCGGACGAGGAGCACAAACTTCCTTATAAGACATTTACCGACCGCACCTTAACCAAGCAGGATCAACATGGCATCCATGTATTATTTAAGCGCTGCGCATCCTTTTGCCGTGCCCTGCATAAAATTTCCTCCAGCGGAAGTTTGTCTGCAGGACGCAGATCCTGGCCACCCTCCCGGCTCCGCGCTCCTTGGCGTGCTTTATGTGTTTCCGCTCGCATTTCTTTTGCCATTTAAGTACACACCTAGTTTGGATTTTTCCCTTTTTTTTTCGCCCGACGCTGTCGCTCCTTTGTTCTTTTCGCTTCGACTGCTGGACGCTTGTTTATGTCTCTTCTTACGTCTTTGGTTCATTCCTTTATTTTCGCCGTTTTTGTTTGCGTTTTTTATTTTTTGTTTATGGCTTGTTTTGAACCTTGTTTGAACTGGTTTAAAATTTCTTGGCACAGGCTCGGCAGCGCTTCTTTTGGCAGGCCCAACCGCACTGGGCAGTCAAGGGGGAGGCAGAGCTGAGCTCATAACTTTGTTACACACAATTAACAATTTGAAGCTTTGCCAAGTCCCTTACTGCACTTGGAAAAGTGGTAATATTGATATACAAATTGTGTACAATTTTATAAAGTAACTCCATCTAAAAAGTATTCACTTAGTAATAATAATAATAAAATACTTACTTTACTTTGAAAATGTTAAATTATTTTAGAATATAATATTCATTTTGGAATATAATTTATGTGCAAGGTCACACTGCGCTTTCTGATTCAAAAAAATAAAAGGCTTGGTCACATTGATCTTAATATAAACGTTGGAAACTAAATATAAACGAATTCAGATCACACTAGTTGTGTTGTAAGTACGACAGTAAGTTAAGTAATATATTTTATTGAATAATCCTTAGATTTATACACAAACTAAATAAATTAATGACTTTTCCCGGTGCACCAGGCATCTCTATCCCTTTCACGATACCTTTGACTGGAGTTAGGCAAACAAACCCAAAACTGGCAGTTACATTGTTCCTGCGGTTGCCAAACAACAACGACACACGAGCCTTTAAGTGGGCGTCTCTAATTGAAAAGCGCAGCCAAAAATAAAACACACGCATCCCCATGTGAGTAGCTCTGTGTGTGTGTGTGTGTGGGTGAGCACTTCGCTTTCCCCAGCCCGCCGCATCCTTGGGGGCCAGGTGCGCCTCGAGTGCACTGCAATTGCTACGTAAATTTTATGCGCTGCTAAAAGTTTGCTAGCAGCGGGGGAGCCAAGTCGGGCTGAGATGACGCCACTGGCCGAGCTTTAGCCCGGGAAACTTTAAGGTCAACTTGTTACTTGAAGTTGCAAACAACAACCTAGAGATGGGATGCCAACAGAGTGCAGACTAGCTGAAGCAGTATAAGCATCTAGAGGCATCCATAAGTTATAGGTAAGTTAAAAAAAATAAATAAATAAATACGAGTGTGTATATTTTGAAAGCAGCTACAAATAATAAATTAAAAAGGAACATTATTTATTACAAAGTGAGATGTTCTGGTGGAGGAACAAATACTAAAATGTTATCCCTAAATAATATTCAAGAGAATCTTGGGATTTATCCTATAGCTTGAAGTACGAAAGACACTCTCCTTGTCACCATCGCTAAGCTTTAAAATGCAGCAGCTGTTTTGGCCAGGTAAAAAGTGTGGGTTCTGCGGGAAAATTAGCCGAATGGCCGCTAAGTGTTGGGTTTGCGTTTGAGCGGCATAAAAATGTGCATCTTCCCGTGCAGATGCTCCTGCCGCACTCTCGCTGGCTTTTCCCACGGCGAAGGATGACAGTAACGGAAAGCAGCTTGACCTTCACCTGGAATGCCAGGTGGACATGGCGAGGCCAGGCGGAAGGATGGTTGTGGGGAGAGGATAGCTTTGCAACTGTATGGTACTGCTGGCAAACGATTTGAAAAATTTATTCGAAAATATTTTTGCCAGTCAACGATGTAACGACAGAGCTTCGGCTTGGGGTCCTGCCTGCCTGCTTGCCTTCCATCCTGCCATCTTGCCATCCTCCCTGTCGTCCTGCATGAGAAATAGCTATGCTCACTAACAGGATATGCTGCCAAAAACATTTTTAATAATTTAGCACACACATATTTTCACATCTTTGGTGAAATTCACTTTGAAGACCTTGCGCAAAGTATGCGCCTGATGTTGCCGAAAGGGGGTTGGCAGACCGGGTGAAGGACGAAGGACGAGGACCAGCTGTCGATGCGCCTGGCATCGCTTGGGACCCGTGTCGACATCAACGTTAGTGTTGAGTAATGCGAAACCAATTTTCGAGGCAGCATTATTTAAAATCCCAAACATGAGACAGCTTTGATGTCAAAAGTCGTGAGGTTGCAGCGCCAGCCGACTTATGAAATATGAGCCCAGGAATCGGTGGAATCGGTGGCCGTAAGGACTCTCTCAAGGCACACTCACACACACACACACACACACACACACACACACACAGAAATTAGTGTTGTGGCGCTTGGCGAATTCAGGTTGGCAAAAACTGTTTAACTATGCCTTTGATGTTCTCCAAATGCCGTCGGCGAACTCCGCCCGAGTCCCTTGTACCGCTGCGGAACTCCAAGTAGAGCCGAACTCATTATGCTTAGTGCAGCTGTGTCTCGCTTTCGCTTTAATCCAATTCGCAGCGTACCGCAGCGCAGCGCAGCCGCATCGCCTTATTATGTGCTCCACGTGGCGGATGAGCAATATGCGCCGGCATTGGCCGCAGCGTCAACATTTGCCAGCTGCACACACGAGCGTCGCCAAATTGATTTCGTCCTGCCAGTGCCAGAACAGGATCTGCACAGGAAAAAATAGATACTTTAAGGAAAATGTTTCCAAGAGGCCTAGGTAAAAAGTTCCTATATATAAATGCAAAGGCTTCAGGATAAGCGATAATATCAGTGAGAGTTTATTTCTAAGCCAAGTCTTTTAAAAAATTCCTAAGAATTAAATCGGATTCGGTTTCCCGTGTAAGGAAAGCCGAAAAAGCCCATTTTTCAATCGACTTTCAAGTGGAGACCTGGCTTCTTTTCGGTGCAGGGTATTCAGGAAGTGATGTACAGGGTATCCGCCACTCAAACCCCATCCAGTTTGTTTGTTGCTTTGTCTAGTTTGTTGGCAAGGCAAACACAAACATGCCTTTACGTCATGTGCCGTTTGAAAATTGAATTTTAATACACAAAAGCAGCCGCAGATGGCTGGGACTCTGAGTTGGGAGTCAAGGGATTGTGTTTATGTGCGGGATTCCGCTCATCTCTCAACACACAGACACACCGACACACACGTGCTCCGTACTCATACATGCACGGAAATTACGCCTAGACAATTGAGCCCCCATTTGCTTTGGGGCCGTTTCTTTGGCTCAGACTCGGTCTCATTTGGCTTAGTGCATTACCTCAGTCACTGGGCTTTTCGGGACACATTATGAGCCGCCATTAACGAGGGAAGGAGTGGCACAAGTCCGGGCCGCATATTACGCTTTTCCGGGCAGTTCTCGAAGTCATTTTACTGATTCCATTTGGCAGAAAACTCTACCTATTGGATTACTCCCTGCTTGACTTCCGATGCTATATGCCAACACTAGCGTTTGCACAAAATATGGCCATGTGTCTTTGGCCGTAATTCCATTCCGGGCCCGAAAAGTTGACGACGCAGACAACTTCAGGGGCTGGCTCATTGATTTGCTAAATAAATTTGCCAACTGCAGCTGACTTTCTATCTCATTTGGCCTGTGTCTTATTTATTTACCGAAAAAGTGCAGTTGCCATTCTGGCCCCTTTCAAAATCAACCGAGTGCCTCTGCCAGCCAAGGACTCCGCCTCGAATCGCCCTGGCAGCGGGTACAAAAATCTTGAAATTAAATTTTCAAGTAACTTTCACTCGAGCGCAATGCAAACTAAATAATTCATGGCAGTAGAGGGCGACGGCGGGTAATGGGGAGCCCAGCTGGCCCTAAGGTGCGCATGTGTGTTGCCTGTGTGTTTGTGTGTGTGTGTGTACGGGGGGGTGGGGGGTGAATACATTTAAATAAACAGCAGTCGCAGTCGCAGTCGCAGCAAGTTAACTTTTTGCCAAGGACCTTTGCAGACAGACCGCTGTGGGTGAAATGATAACGTATCCTTAAAGTCACATGCACTGATATAAAATACTTGCCTTTAGATATTATTATATATATATTTAGTAATTATATATATATTTTTACTTAAAAGCTAAGTTCAAATACATAAATTCACTACAAGAAACCACTTGATATTAGCCTGTACTTATTTTCAATTAAAAATCCTTGACTAAATATATTTTTCTCTCAATATGAAACAATCACAAGTTATTGGCAGCCTCAAAAATGTCAATTCAACATTCTTTCTAGTTAAGAAAATTATTTAATAATTTTTCTCTGTGCAGGAGGACTCAGCGTGCGTGTCCTGGGTGAGGGGAACCCTTTTTGTGCCGAGTGCTTTTGTGTCCTCACTGCCATCGTATCGTCATGCCAAAATAGGCAAGTTCACTCAGGCAAAGCAATTGCACAAATGGCCAATTCTGCTCGTAAGTAGAATTTCCTACGTTTCGTCAGGGGTTCGCTTCGTTTCGTTTTCGTTTTAGTTTTGGCTTCGGTTTAGTTCAGTTCACTTTGGCTCAGAGCCCCCGAACTCCGGCTAAAACACTGCAATTCTGTAAGCATCTGATGGCGGAGATGGCGGAAGGGACCGAGGGTGCGAGTGTGTGTGTGTGTGAGCTGGCGTGTAACGAAGCATAGATAAAATAAACAAAACACAAATAAATATGTACGCTGCATGGCCAAAGTTTAAAGTGCCAAGAAAAAATCAAAATAAAAACTTTTACCCTTCGCCATGCTGATTGCATTTAACTTGATACCGGTCAGGCCAATGGCGGCAGGGAACGGAGGGAACGGAACGAAACGGAACGGAACGAAGCGGAATGGAACGGAAGGCAACAAAGTTGCAGGCTCACACATGCTCAAGTTCTTAGTGGCCAGGGCTGCCGTATATCTCCATTATCTATGGGATGCATTTGAGTTATTGACCCGAACTTCCTACAATTGCCACTACATTTTCTATTTATTTTATTTATTAGCCTCCCAATGTATCACCATTGAATGTTTGCTTTAAACCGTTTAATCCACTTGTTTAGGCCAACATCGTTTGACTTATAACCTATGCATTGGGATCCGTGTGGCAGGTAATCCTTGAGCTCAAGGAGGATTGAGTTTTGAACAACTACTGGTTGGAGAGGGAGAAAGTGAATGAATATATATATATATATATAGATAGAGATATATATATAATATTTAAATTTATTAAACATTTTAAATATCTGAGCGTCAAATAGTATTATCCGTGTTTCCATCACTATTGCATCCCTAAAATACCCCCTATTCGCTCAGGAAACGGAAGCTTTCCGCTCTTCACTGCCGGAAGTGTGCGCTAAAAACGTTGCAGTTCTCCGGCTTGCCCCGGCTACACTGAGCGAAACACCCCGACTGACAGGGGCTGAAAAAATGTATATATTTGGTTACTTCTTGGCCTGCTTCTGGTCGAGCGATTGTTGTCATAATGTTGATTGCATTTTTATGCACTGCCATCGATGCAGTAAATTCAATTTAACGAAGTTGCCGCCCAACGTAATTAAATCCACGTCGACTTGTGTCCAGCTGGATGTGAATGTTGTTGCCTCATTCGATTAACTTCAGCCCGGGACTCGGCCATATGGAGACCGGAAGATTGGAGGACCGGAGGATTGGAGTACCGAAGGACCAGAGGACCGCAGGACCTGGGCGACTGAAAACTGGCAGCTGAAGCTCGGTGGCTGGGCAGCTGGGAAGCTGGGAAGCTGGGAAGCTGGGTAGCTGGGTAGCTGGGAAACTGAGACCAGGACGAGACGGAGCGTATTTGCTCGTGACACTTAAACACATGCGGACCAAACTGCTTTATGCTTAATTGAGTATTATCCCTGTTGCACATGGGCAGGATGGCGAGGAGGACGCAGCATGTCTGCAAACAGCAGCTCTGTTTGCTTAATAGCATGGTCAGTAAATTTAATTAACTTCCCTTAAGGATACATGCAACATATAATAAAAGCAGTGCAGCGGCAGTAGCAACTGAAAAGGACAAAACAAAGGCGACTCGCAAAAAAAAGATACGAAAAAGGCTGGCCAATTTGGTAAATTGAAGTTTATACACCCTTTCAGTTGTGTTTTTTTGGAAATACTGAACTAGACTATTTCTGCAGAGCAGTAATCCTATAATTTGTAAACCGTTTGCTTCCATTTTGATAGAATATAAAGGCACTCAGCTGGTGAGCTTTAAGATTTTATATCCTTCTCTGAACTGTAATAAAAGTTTAGTTAATTAATTGATTCTAGATTGTTGTAAAGTATCCTTGAGTAATTATAGTTAAATTAGGCAGCAGGATTCCGAATTTTGCTCCGCTTAAGAAAACATTCGAAAGATATGTTTAAAATTCTTCCAATCTAAGATTTCCAATCCTAGATCTGATCGAACTATAATACCCTCAGCAAGGGTATAAAAAGAAAGGAAAAGAAACGGAAGGAGAAGCTGGCGAAGGAGACAAACTCCACTGGCAGCCTGTCCCCATCTTTGGCTCAAGTTGCACTGGGATTACCCACACACACACACGCAACACTATATTTATATATATATATATATATATATGTTCAGAGGAGGGACCACGAGAGAGAAGGACACGACTTGACTGGCTCCTGGCTGATTGTTGGCTTGCCGTTGCCGTTGTCCTTTGAGATGTTGTGCAAACAAGCAGCTTAATGTCAGTCGACACAAGACAAACACAAACACACAGAAACCCACACAAGACTCGCACACACTCCCAGACACACACACACACTCACACACGGCCGGAGAGAACACAGAAATTAACTTCTTTTTGATGAGCATATGTTGCACAGACGAAGACCGAAGAGCGAAGAGCGGAGAGCGAAGAAGGAACAACGAACCCAAAAAGCTGACTTCCGGGAATAAAACAAGCTCGCAGCTATCATTGCCGCAAATTATAGTGCGCTAGCCTCCACGTTTATTGGCAGCAGATGTGGCTAAAATCCGCTCAGCTCAGCGCCCCTCCCCTCCATTCTGATACCCACTTTTCCCACAACTCAGACGGAATGCATTTGGCTGCTTCTGGAGCTGCTGAAACCCCAGAAACTGATTCGCATTCCGATTTCGATTCATAATTCATAGGCAACCACTTTGCATGCCCCTCGGCGGTGACGCGTCACGTAGTCCTGGTTAGGCGTTCGCTTCCTGCTCCAGAATCCGCCGCACACATATAAAGTATATATATATATATATATGTATATGTGCTACATGGGTAGCCGTGCAGCATTGTCTTGTCTGGCCACGTTTGGGCCATAACAAATGATGCACTCGACGGCGGCGCGGCCAAAAGTTCGCTCAAGGTGAATTGAATGTTGAATTGTGGCTTCTTGTTGGACTCCAGGACCCCGGCTGCCAGGATGCCGGGTGTTATTTGAATGCATGATTATGCTTCCAGCTAGGAGGAATCTGGATCTATTCAAGAGGGACTTGTCCTTAAGCACAGCTGGATTGGGGTTACCTTGTAATAGTATCCTTTAAGGTAAGTCTTTATAATTTCCTGCTGTTATAGTTACTTATTGTAGGTTATTCCGAATAAAATGTTTATAATCCTGAAGTAAGTTCAGGCCCAGCTGGTGTA
Organism: Drosophila pectinifera; assembly: GCA_008042775.1. Taxonomy (NCBI): domain Eukaryota; kingdom Metazoa; phylum Arthropoda; class Insecta; order Diptera; family Drosophilidae; genus Drosophila; species Drosophila pectinifera. The sequence continues at coordinate 51,745 of VNKC01003704.1, forward strand.
GCCACACAACCTGCTCACATCACTCACACGCAGTGGGGGCCAGCGATGGAAGGCATTTAATTATGGCCGAGAAACGGAGGAGGCGGAAATCACGCCGCAAAACTGATGGGGCGTGCAATCAAAGTCAAGCAGCTGTAACCCCAGACACACCACATCAATGGAGGGGGGATGACGATGAATCGAAGGCTGGGATGCAGGACCTCCTCGGTCCTTCACCCGGAGGAGGGAGGAGGGGCACGAAAAAAAGGTGCCATTAATATGGCCGTTAACATTGCGGTTAGTGACGTTGCCTGTGCACTTGCCGCATCGCCCGCGGCCATGTGGCATCTCATATTGCCCGCTGGCAGTTGCCACTTACACTCGCCCCTACACTGGCCATACTGGATGTGGCAGCTGCATTTAACACTGCCATCGACAGCGTTTCCGGTGGCCTGACAGCCGACGCTCGACAGCCGACAGACTGTCACTGGCAGTCGGCTAATGCCGGTGCTCCGCGCGAAAGTTTAAGTTGACTGCCGCCAGTAAAAGCCATTTAAAAGTACGTGCCTGGATTTCTCGACCCGGTCTCGGCCAGGAAACTCCTCCTGACCCGGCTGGCCCGGCCTGGCCTGGCTGTTATTGAGAGCCCCAGTACGTGGACAGCGCCGAACGGGAGCCAGGTTTGTCACTTGAAATGTTGCAGTTCCCCAGCTGCACCGCCGTATCGCCCTCGTATGTTGCACATAATTTTCACATAAACGAAAGCCTAATATAAAAAATTCTCTCAAATCGTGACCGGCAAACGCAAGCAAGTCCAAGGTAGACTAGGGAAGCTCAACCGGGTAGGAACTGGCAATGATACATCGAATATCGCATAGCTGTAAAAGGATCTTTATGAATTTATAGAGATTTTTTTATAGAAAATATTGATAAGCGCCTGAAATATTTACTAGAACGTTTTAGAATTGAATATAAAATACAAAAGATTTTAGAGCAAACATAACATTATACATACTGTTTCAAAAAATAGTAGTTTTATTTAATTATATTAATATTGCTCTATTACAACTGTATATTAGATACTTATCCCATCTATTCCGTATATGCTGTTTCGAAAAATAGTAGTTTTATTTATTTATATTAATATGGCTCTATTACCACTGTGTAATAGATACTTATCCCATCTATTCCTTCGATATTAATAGACAAATCAAGATTTTTTTGACATCCCTAAGGCAGGCACATTGACTTAAAGACCCGATACCCGGAACCCGACCTCCAAGGGCCAGAACCAGACCACCCAAAATGCAATGGTCCCCAATGGTCTGGGCTCTCGCCTTCCCCCCAATGTAATAAATAAATCAACTGCAAAAAATGTTGCGCCCGCATCGACATTTTAAGTGTTGCCCATTGACTTTTGATTGCTTTTTGGCCGGGCCAAAAGCAGGGCCAGAACCCGCGGGAATTCCGCTGGCCGATGGCAACATTTTGCTGCACAAAACAGAAAAGCAGCGCACAAAAAATGGAAAATTTAATGAGCTAGCCAAAGTCCCAAGTGGAATGGAATGTTTGCGGAGTCAACTTCTTTTATTTTTGAGTTCTCCAGTTCGTTTTTTTATTTCGCTTCGGCCCCGGCCCGGCCGAAACTATTTTCAGCAAATTTGTCAAATTAAATTGCATGTACAAGAGTCGGCCGTCGCATCCCTTGAAGGGCCCAAGTTCGGCTGCTGGCTGCTTGAGGATTGAATTAAAAAGTTGGTGTGGCTTGGCGGTGGCAGCCGCAACTCCGAGTAAAATGCCGCAAATTAATGTGCATAGTTTTTGTTTGCCGCTCGGCTGTGGCCTGGCATTTAATTAAAATTGTTTACTAAATATGCTTAAATTTGTGTACTGCCATTGGCACCATCCCACCATCCCTTAACCCACTCAGCCCTTTCAGAACTCGCCCCCGCATTTCCGAATCAGGTCAATGCACAATTCAATTTACGCGCCTGTGTGCAAAATCAGTCTCAGCGAAATCTGCTTTGTAACCAGAGTGACAAATGTTAATTAAGGCATGCTACCCCTCGCGACCTTTGCCCCCACCGAGCGGTGCTGACTCCTGCTTTGATGGCTTTTAATAAGGTTCAGTCCGCTCTGGAGCTCGCCGTTAGTTATCCGTTCCGTTCCGTTCCGCTCCGCTCCTTGCCTTTGCTGCCTTGTTGAGTGCTCGCGAATGCATAAAAGTCAAGTCAGAGCTAAGCAAAATGCATTACAATGATAATGCTGGCCTGCTTACTGCTGTTGACACACAGGAAGAAAATAGGTACTAGTTTAGTGAAGATTCCATATATGATAGTCGCTTTCCATAGGCAGTCTTTACTGTCAAAAAGTCAGCTTTTATAAGACAAGGTATGAAGATATTTAGATGAGGTTAGCTACAGATTTTGTATGCTAAAGAAAAACCTCTAGAAATTCCTTGAAGAGAATTAGTAATAATAAAGGTTGATATACTGAGATGCATTACTTGACACCCTGGACAAAAATTACACATAATTTCACAAGATGTGATGAATTCGAGTTGCATTCATCATTTTCCAGCATTTTTTTTCTCTGCCTGCCACCGATGCTGGGGCTGCTACTGTTGCCGCGCTACATAATTCAGCAGGACATGAACTGACAATAAAATTTAGTGCTGAGCTCGCATAATAAAGTCGGCCGCGGACGAGAGAAGTGGCAAGCAGCTTGTCCAGCTCGGGATTCAGTTGCTCCTCCTGTTGTTGCTGCCGTGGCTGCTGCTGCTCCTGTTGCTCCCCGGCAGCAACTAAAAAGGGCTAAGAACTAAAAGCAAAGTCATGCGGCCAGCAGTAATGAAAAAGATGAAGAAGAAGCTGCCAGGCTGTAAAACTGTAAGTTGGCATTAAGTTGCAAGCATAATGAAATTATTTCTCAGGCCGCTCAGACGACAACAGGATGATGGCAACGCATCGCTGCCACTTGCCTCTGTTGCTACAATTACTGATGTTGCTGGTGTTGCTGGTGTTGCTGCTGCTACTGCCCCTGCTCCTCCTCCTGCCAGGACCTCCTCCACGGCTCTTCAGCCGGCGAAGCGTCGGCCCATAAATACTTCATGCTTAATTGTCCTTTTGGGTGTAATTTCAAACGCTGCCACGCACACAGCGGCAAAAGCAAAACGCACGAGATGACAGCCCTTAAAGCCGAACTAAAAGCAATCCCCTCCGCCGCAGGACCCCTCCAGGACACCCCTTAACTGCCGCTTCTTCTGCTTTGTTGCCTTTGCGTCATTCTTTGCGCTGTAATTTTAGCGCTTGACACAAAAGTTGCAATTTTCGCCGGCTAAAAGGAGTGAGATAGAGATAGAGTCCGGGTAAAAGAGAAAAAAAAAAAACGGAATTCACGCGAGTGGAGACTGACCAGAGGGAGGAAAAAATATAGCCCCCAACTTTGGCTCGTTAGCGATGCCTTAACGCAATGTAAACTCGCTGCAACGGCAACGGCAACAGTTGCTGCAATCGCAGTGGTGGTCACACTCATGAGTCACTCAACCGTGATCTGGCCACACTCGAGCCTCATTCAAACACTTTACATTTGCACAACCATCCTGCGGTCTTCCAGATGGAAGGCCTCCGGTTGTCAATGGCCTGAATGCAGAGGTCCTGAAAGGCCGGCCACCAGACTTTTGTGAGTGTTTATTGAAAGCCCAACGAGTTCCGACTTAATGAAGAAAAATTTCTGCAATCGAACGGTCATTCCATGGATTGAATGGACATAAATGGAAGTGAAACGAAGCCCTTGATGAATGGTTAGGCTCAATAAGATTGCGTTAATTAATAAAATTATTTATCCTGAAATATAATGTGTATTTACATTATAAGTGCAACTGTATCAACTAATATTTAATAACATATTTATACAGAACCGCTTAATCCTTCCGTCCTTTAAATTATTTAATATTCGATTGCCGCAAATGGATGAATGAGTAAGTGCAGTCTTGCATCAAACATATTCCTTTCCTTTTCCAGCTGCCATATTTCTTGGCATAAGCTGATTCGCTTGACTAAATGCAAGTAACAAATTCAATAAATATGTGAAAATTGAACTATTTTTAATAGAAACTTTAAGCCTAAAGCCTTGCAGCCATGCTGGCCTGTGTTAATAAATTCAAATAAATATGTTGTGATTTCAGGGGAATGTTATGAATGTTTGCACGCGTGAAACGTCAACAGTCCACTGAATGAATGCACCCGGGCAGCTGCTGCTGTTCACATGACCGTTTTGGCCAGAAATAAACGCAGAGGCGAAATCAGAAAGCCCTAAACCAAAAACCTAAATCGAAACAGCAACCAGAACCAGAAACTCGCAGCGCAGAAACGATTCTGGCAACGCAATCCACACGAAAACACAGAGAATGCTGCTCATCAATTTTTAAATTTTATGGCACAAACAGCAGCGCCACGGAGCCAAAATCGCAGATGCAGAATGGGGGCGGTTGTCGGTGGAGGCTGGGGGCAGGGGGCGTGGCACTTATCCACAAATTCTCTTTGGGAAATTAAATGCTACGTGATTGAAAGTTTGCTCACCCAAATGGCACATGACCAGCTTCATTTTGGGCTTCAATTTCAGCTGAGTTCCAGCTTCATCTTCAACTTCAACTTCTGCTGCAGTTCGTTGGCATCATCAGCGCCATGGGCGTGGCACGTCGAGGGGCGTGTGCGTGGCGATTTAGTGTTCCGTTGGGGCAAGACGCGTTTAATTATCCGGCTTAAAGCAATTCCATTGTCCGAAAATCAGCTCAGGTGGAGGGATGAGTCATATCCCTCGGCCGCTTGACCACCAATTCTCACTCTGCTATACAATTTTGATGCACAGAGCAATAATTTACCATTGAAATTTATCTAAACTAAATATAAATTATATTTTTTTAGTTCCATTTTAATTTTCTAAAATTTATTTATGGGGAAAAACTCATAATTCGTAATAAGCATTAATCTGAAAGTCACTTGCAAGTGTCAGAAAATGTTCCTAGAATTTCTATAAGAATTTATTTAGATGAAAGCTGGGTTTAATTCCATTTTTTAAGAAAAGCTGTAGATCCATAAATTCGATTATTTTTATTTATTATTCATTAAGCAGTTTAGTTAGGCCGGAATTCTTTGCTCTGTGTACTTCTGCCGCATATGATTTGTGACTCACGAGTGTTGGACACACGTTAGCTGCATTTGCATGACACACTCGTGCCGGCCCTCGGCCACGCCCCTTTCTGACTGCATAATTGGCGCCAATCAACTGCATTAACATGAAGGCAAAAGGGGGGTGATAACAAGCGAAAGAGGCAGGGGTGCGGCGCAAGAAAGACAGGGGGGTGAGAAGGCCTGGCTGTCGTGCAACTTCCGCTGCCTTCTGGTTAGCTGCCGCTTTCGCCGGCCAAAATAGAAATGAAATAAGTATCTGCATGGCCAGCCGGTCATTAGCGGCGACATTTCAGCCACTGGCCCACGTCCCGCCCCGTCCCTTCGTGTCCTGCGAGCTCCTTCGGCCCGCTCACTCATTTCCGCTCATGGCGAAAGTTTTATGAGATTCATAACTTTGCCCGGGCTTCCATTCCATTCTCTTTTTTCCCCTCTGCATTTTGTGCAGCTTGTGCAACGTCTCGTCTCATTTTTATTGCTTGCTTAATTATGGAGTCACTTTACATTGACACGCTCCGGAGCTGGGCTTTCGCTTGGCCCTGTTCCTGCTCCTGCTCCTGCTCCTGCTCCTGCTCCTGCTCCTGCTCCTGCTCCGGCTCCGGCTCCTGCACTGCCACTGACCCGTGCGCACTCCATGAAAATGATGCAAAATAAATAGCAAATAATTCGGCGCAAGCCGCTTAAAAGTTAGCAAACTATGGCCGGGCCAGCTACCAAAGTTTAACTTTGTCATAACCTCTTTTTGTGCGGAATACTTCTGCAGTGCCGCCAGCCCCCTTTATGGTTAATTAGCAGCAGCTCAAATTTCCCTTTAAATATTTACGGGCAACAGCAAAGTGTTTCGCAGTTGACAAGCTGGGCCCCTTTATTGGATACCTATCTGCTTACCTATGATGGGGAAAATATATTATTAGTTAAGTATCTGGAAGCGAGTTTCGAAATTATATATGTGCTACATATATCTACTTATTTTATATCAAAAATATATTTTCTATCTTTTAAATCAGGTTAATATAATTATGTTTTAAACATTTGTCTCTCCACAATTTATATCTCTTTCCATTAAATAATTGTACAACACTATATAATATTAACTAAATATTCTAGGTTACTTTCCGCACTCCCAGTTTAATAACTGACAATCAGTCAGCCCGTGAGTTATGACAAAGGTTAAAATGTACTTAAATAAATATAATTAAGGTTAATAATAAAGAGGGATAGCGGATGAAAAACATACCGTAATTTCTATGCTAATTGCTGCCCAGTCTGGCTGCCTCACTTTGCTTGGGTTCATCAACAGCAATTAAATACACACAAAAATCCCTCGTGCAGCGGTGCGAGCGTTAAGTATACGCCGCGTTGGCCGCAAGTGGCGGCGGTTTTGGCTGAAAGCGCGAAAACTTGCAGCCTGCCAGCAGCCCAGCACAGCTTGAATCCCTCTCGCTCTCACTTTGGGCCTCTCGACAAAAACAAGCCACAATGGACCATTAACTGGTTGACAACAACATCAACAACTCGTGCCACCCACTAAGCAATCCCCGGGTTTTATGTTAGGTTTGGGCCTTCCACCGGAGCAACGAGCTGAGTCTGACGGAATCCAGAGCCAAGTCAAACGACACTTCCGCTCTGGAACAGCCACCCCCTGCGCCCCGTCATTTCTGCACTTGGTGTCGCGTCCAGCATTTACAGTTAACCACATTTCCGGATTTTGCATCCCGGTGACTTCCGTCCTGGCCTTTTGCTCACAGCATGGCGCATGGCATGGCGCATGGAAAGTCTAAACAAAAATGGGTACGGAAAGGTGAGACTGAAAAGAAGTTCCACTTGTCATATGCACGGTTCGAGTTGGAGTTTTGTTTAAATAATTGAAGCGAAACACTTGCGGATTGCTCATACGCCGCTTGGTCTGTGTCAATTTGGACTGGGCAAGAAGTCAGCTCACTAATGAATAAATCAGCATGCACTGGACATGGGGCGAAGAACAAAGCGAAAGGCCCAAGTCCTGTCAGCACTAATGAAGTCCTGCACAGGGAAAAAGACTTGAGGTTTATTTAGGGTTAAGGGAGTTAGGAGCCCTAAAAAATTAGGTTTTACAAATAGTTTCCTGAAGAAACTGGTTAAATATATTATTTTTAACAGCTTTACACATTTTCTTTTTTCAAGAGTATTTGTAAAATTTGTGTATTAAAAATTAATTGCTCTTGAAGCTGATATATATATTTATAAAAACGGATTTCGATAAAGTGATGTATAATCTAGAACTTAATTAAAGAAATACAGGTCTGGTATATTTTAATCTGCTCATAATTCCAATTTATAAATTATTCAATATACTTGTAAGTCTATATCTTTGGTATTTAAATTAAATAATGGGATCTCTTTATGACCACCGTTTTTTGTGATGTATAATCTAGAACTTAATTAAATAAATACAGATCGGTTTAAATCTGCTCATAAAACCAATTTAAAAATTATTTAATATACTTTTAAGTCTATATCTTTGGTATTTAAATTAAATAATGGGATCTCTTTATGACCACCGTTTTTTTTATTAAAGAAAGACCACTTCTTCTTAAATTTCAAGCTTGGCTTAACAAATTATAATCACTTTATTTAGCTATATTCAGACTTATATTATTTTTAAGAACTTCAGCTCATTTTCCCGCAGTGCATAGCTGTGCGCACGTGCGTTGTCATCTGGTTTGAAGCTGCAAACACACGAAACACGAAATCTCTTTGCCTCTTTCGGACAAATCAATTAGTTGTTGGAAGGCCATGGGAAGTGGGAAACGGGAAACGGGAAACGGAAACGGTAGTGAGGAGGAGCTGGCTCTTAATTATGCGCCAATGTTGCCATTGCAGTTGCCATGACAATCCAAACTTATTTAATGGCCACCGAGCGGATCACACACGCACACTCAATGGCAGCCAAGTGCCGGGCCACAAACTTTGCCCGCTGCAAGATGGAAAAAATCTCTATGCACATAAACAGTTTACAGTTGAAAAGTTAAAAGCATGCCAACACCTGCTCACATAGAGATTTTCCGGGGGAAATTTGTGGCATTTACATGATTTGGCCTCACACACACACTCTCACTCACACTCACCCTCAGAGACACTCTCAAATTTTGACAGTTAACAAATTTCTGTGCAAAAGTTTGGCACATGCTTGCCATTGACAGAGAATTATGCCCGGGCCCGGGCCAGGAGCAGGACATATTTTCCAGGGCCAAGGGAGAGAGCAAGTGAAAGGATTTCGGGGAGGGGGCTTCAAAATTAAGTGAAGCATTCGTGCGTGCCCGACAGAGGTGAGAAACTGCAAACAGTCAACGGCTGGCCCAGCAACATTCCTCTCCTGCCAGATTTTCATAGCTCTTTTACATTTTGGTCTGTGTTTTTTTACTCTCCCTCAACTGCTGCGTTGACATTCCGGCTGCTAAGTAAATTAATTAAAAGCATTTTACCGCTTACGAGATCTGTGCATTCACTGCCAATCAATTTGGCTCCAACAACTCAAGGTTTCCACTTCTCTGGCATTTGGCCTGGAGGAGTGCATTATTAACCGAATTTCGTCCGAAATATGATATGTTTTTGGCCGAAAGGTGGCTAATAGAGTTAAGTTCTCAAGTGGTTTTCTGGTCAAAAGCATTGAGGAATTTATGGATTCATTAAGTGCAGCTTATGATTGCTCTTGAGGCTAATAACGCCGTCTGACACACAAACTTGTCCTATTTATTATCCATGAGTCATTTAATTAAATGCTCTATTGTCGGATAATGCAGTTAAGCATAGTCTTTGGATAATGTTTAAGTTATTTCACATAAGAATAAGTTAATCAGTAGATTAATTCACTGCTTTATAAATTAATAAAATATAAATAAAGAACAGATTAAGAACTATAACACACATATTTAATTTTAATAGAAAACAATGCTTTTAGGAAAATTAGAGAAACATATTCTCATGACTTATTTGCTTTTATTTTCCAATTCCAAAAGGGCTGCAGTGCCTTTCTGATTAAAGTTCCCATTTTTCACCAAGTTCTTCCTCTATCTTAACCATCTTTGGGATCATCTTCAAGCATTCTGACGACAATCCGCCTTGGATTTACACTTTCAGCCACATAATTTTCCTTTGGCCACAGCTGCTGAGAACGTGGTCGTCGGCGAGTAGTTATTGAACCAGGATATAGGAAGACAAGCTGGATATTTTGTCGGGGGAAGTGGAGGAGCCTGGGGTCGCATGTTTAGGGGATGCTTGGCCGACCGCACAACTGTTGTCACCGCTGTCGTCCAACCGTTGACCAAGACGCCGAAGGAGCCCGAAACTGTTTTGTCTTTAAATTTTTGGGCGACATGCGAAAGTCCTAAATCTTTCTGTCGCATACATGCAAAGTAAAGGAAAAATCGGGGGAGGGGCGTCTGGAAAGAGGAAATTAAGTGCTGACCATTTTTCGACATGGCATCCAGTCCCCACTTCCCAGCCCCAGCCCCTTCCCCATGCATTCATTTCACTTTGCACTATTTTCGGATTAAGTCCTGCGCCTGTCATGTTGATTTGTATGTCTTTGTGTGTGTGTTCCAGAGGGTGTGTGTTTTTGCGGCAGTGTGTGTGCGTTGGAGCCACGTCTGCGGTTGCAGCGATGTTGGTGTCGGAAAAGTTGAATGATGGCGCTTGCCTTCGCTCAACCTTCCCCTCCTCCCTTCTCCCTTCATCCAATTTTCCCTCATTTTTCGTAACCGCTTTTCCCCTGTCTCTGTGTGCGTGTGACACCCAAATATTGTTAATCCCATTGATTTGTGTTAATGATTGTCATTGACACTGTTGACAGAACTGTTTTGCGCATCCCCTGTCCCCTCAACTGACCCGAGGCCCCTATTCGGGCCCCACGCTTCCGGTTCCGGTCTTGCGGTCACTGGTCTTTGGTCTTTGGCCTACGGTATATGGTGCATGGTGTATGGGGTATGCTCTATGGTCCATGGTGTCCGGTCGCTGGAAGCCAAATTTTATGAACGGCCACCGCAGCTACCAGCTGAGGTGCTAAATTCAGTTTTGGCTTTGTTTAAATTTCCTGCTGGCCACTAAAGCTTGTACCCGACCATTTCCCACACAGGAAGAAAAGGAATACTCGCTTGAATAAACTCCAAAAATTAAATAACAATTGAATAATAAATAAAAGGTGTGGAGTTGTAGCTATATCTTATTACTTTTATAATTAAAGATAAATATTAAAGTACTAAAAACACTTTAATTGTTGGGCCCTAAAAACATGCAAACTAAGTTCCATATATTATTTTTTCCATGTGCACCCAAGGACAGTTCTCGCCAGCTCACTTGAGGGGCTGCAACTTGGAAATCTCAAGTGGACCAAGTCCGGGATGTGTGGCTCCCTGTCCCCCTTGCCGTCTCTCTATTTGCTTTAGTGCTTGGCTTGTATTGATATTTCACGAGAAATCAACACAACACACAAATAGTCAAGATCAGGCTTCCTCCCCGGCCCTTCCCCGCAGTCCAAGCTCCGCATACACCTTTGAGAGATTTCCAACTTTGTCACCATTTGCAGCGGAAATGAAAAATCAAATCGAAGAAAGGCACAGGAAATGTAGCTCTTCGCTTTTCACTTCAACTCTGGACGTGTGAGTGGGGCAGGCTGTGCTGGGTGTGTGTGTGTGGAGTGTGTATGGTGTGTTTGTGCTGTTTAAATTTAGCCAATGTCTATAGAAGTGACTGCTGGAGAGCCTCTCCACTGTCTACTACAAAACTCTCTCTCTATCTGGACCTGTATCTGTATCTGTGTCTGTGTCTGTAACTGTCCTTGCAGCTCCACGTGGCTCTTTGTGAGTGTGTGTTTTGGGAGCACTAACATACATGTCCCTGCTCCAGTGTGTCGTAGGTAATACCAATAGGTATATATTCCCCTCCAGGTCGCAGTCAAGCTCAGACATGAAATTCTATTTTTATTGTTTTCGCCACGGTTACTTGGATACTCTACCAGGAATATAGTACTGGAATATAAAGGGAACTTTAAGTATTTGTTATGCTTAAACTTTGTGTGAGTTACTATTCCTTATTGCTTATATTTAGACACCTAATCTGGCGATTATAGTCCCTTAAAAGGACACAATATGTTTGAAAAAAATTCCTCATTCTAACTAAAGAGTAACCGAACTTCAATTGTGCCAACTCAGCCTCATTCACTTGTTTTCTCAGAGCATTTGTCTGCGCTTGAGACGTTTTTATCGTCTTGGCCATAAGCCTAAACAAATACAAACAATTTTGTCTCAACAAAAAAAAAAAGAGAAGAGCGGGATATATGAGGCAAATCGGAAACAGCAGAGCCAACAAAAATGGGGAGGCACTGAAAAACGAATTGGAGAAGCTGTAGAAAAATATAAACAAAAATCAGCAGCGAAGCAATGGAAAAAACAGCGGGAATAGAAAGAGCAAACGCTGTGAAAATAGAGTAAAATCAATTGATTTCAGCCCAGACAGAACAGTTAGGCCCTCACACTGCACACTTTGGGGCAGGCCACAAAAGGACACAAACTGTTGCTCCTGATTTATTGAAATCATTTACCGCAAATCAGACAATTCCCGCACAAACTGCACAACTAATTAAATGATGAATGCCTGCGACAACAGCTCAGGGATTCGAGCTCGCTCCACTGAGTCGGGGATTGCGTGTGCAAATGCATCTAAGGCGCCTGTTCCGGGGGATGTGGTTGGAATTCACAATACGGAATACGGAATACTGAATACAGAATACGGAATGCCGAGCGATTCCCAGAAGTTTGATTGAACAATGAATGATTTAATTAATAAATAAATAGGTGTGTGCGTACGTGTCTCCCCCTGCAATGCAAAATTCGATTGCAGCAGTGAAGTGTGGCACAACAATTAATTATTGAGCTCGACGTGAGTCTTGTTCTCGGCTGCCTCTCCCCCTCTCCTGTCGGTGCCGGTGCAACGGTGCGTATGCGTGACAACATGTTGCAACACATTTGTCGATTGCCGTCGACAGTTGGCAGTTGCAGTTGCAGCTGCCATTGCAGTTTCCAGTTTGCATTTTACGGCTTAATGCTCACTCTGCCATTTAGTGCGCCGCTGTTTACTGTTGCCAAATTCCGCCTGCTGTTTGATTTTAGCTGCAAAATGGACCACAAATCAAATGGACAAAGCTACAAAGTCAGGGAGTCAGGGAGGAAGGGGACTGAGAATTGGGCAAACAGAATCTGCTAGCTTCAAGCAAACTGAACGCATCTCCCAGCTTCAGTTTCAGCTTTACCTACAGATCCAGTTACACTTGCCTGAGGACCTGAGTTGGCCATCGAATCGAATTACCATATGCCGGAAAAAAGGTTAATTCCCGTACAGGATTCTGAAGCGAGGAGTCGGGCCAATCAATTCGCCATTGTCGGTGGCGGCTGCTACTCAATATTTTAGTAAAATTTCGTATTTATTGCGGTCTGCTCTAAGGAACTCCGCACTGAGACATTCAATACGGTGTGGCGGCTGGGGCGAGGGGGTCGAGTGGGGATCAGAGCCACAAACTAGTTGGCTGAGTACTTCTCGATGCGCGGAAACCGCAACACAGCACACAGAAACTTTCACAATCGAAAATGATAGCCTGAAGGGGGCCTGGCTGCCGAGAAATTTGTGTGAGTTTCGCAGGCTGCAGGGAGGACCTTCCTCCTCCTCCTCCTCTGGCTGACTGGCACCGCCTAAGCCATCAAAGCCGCATAATACAGAACATTTTGAAGCCCCCCATCATCAGAAATTTGCGGAGTATGCCCACCTCGAGGCGCTTTCCCAGTACTTGCCACTTGGTACTTGCTACTTCATGAAAATGCAATTAGTGCGCGATTTGAATTCGATGCCCCGCCGTAATCGCGCTCTTACAGCACCCAAGGGCCCCGGGGACAAAAGAATTCAATTATAATTGCATTATGGCCAAAAGTCTAGGCACATCATGGTAATGCGATCTAAATATTGCGAATTAAACGCATTTGTAAGTCCGTGGGGCTCTCGATTGCCTGAAAAGTGGAGATGGGATGGAGAAAGGCGACTGGCAGATGGCAAATGAGGGTCGATTAGGCGGCCGAATCGCACTTAAATGGCTCAATCAGTCGTGAAATTTGTTCATTTGCGCCAGCCGAGTGCATGAGCAAATGCCTGATTAAATGCCGCACACACTCACAGCCACACCCAGGTGTGTGCGGGCACTCAAACGCACACACACACCAAAGCCTAGACATGTGGGAAGCGTGACGTCAAAAGGTGAACGAAATGAAATTGAAATATAAATACAAAACGCATCGGGCGCATAAGCAGAGCAATCAGGCGCGAAATCTGTGCAGAGCAATGCATAATGCAGACTCGCTTTTTGAGACAAAGGGACAGAAAGGGACGGTTACAGCACTCAGAGACAGAGACGGCAACTGCCGGCCGAAAGAGAGCGAACTAGGAATGTGCAGACATCATTTAAGTCACTCCCGCATAAATACACATACCTATACACAGCTAGGGAATAATAGAAATAGGGGTTACAGCACCGCCAAGGCAACTGCCAATACATTGACATTATTGACTTGCTGCCGTGGCATGCAAATAACAATGCCAAGCCCCATTGCATTTTTCTCTCCCCCGTTCCCCTAGATTTCCCCTAGACTTTCCGCAGTTTCCCCATCTAGTCGGCGAAAATATTTGCCAGTCGAGACGAAAAATTTGGCAGCGATGCGAGCCGGCTAAACAAACAAAGCCCAACAACAGCGAAAACACAATCGTCTGTCTAGCAGCGCTAAGCTACAACTATTTCCACAACAATAACAATAACGTATTTAGCAAAAACAGTGAACACACATTCGGTTTAATTTCATTTGTCCAAAGTGTGCAGATGCATTTTATTTACAGGCTTTGAAAACTATAAGGGCTCATTCACTTGATTTTTAAGCGAAAAGGTTTAGTTATTGGAGCGATTCAGTTTTTCAATTTAAAAACCTGATAAAAACCTGTAACTGCCAAACTTTAATTTTATGTTGCTATAAATAGCCCAAGGCTTTAAGGCATAGTGTGTTAATATTTTTAAATAATGGATAAATTCCCTTACTGCAGTTTAAGTCATTCAATGCACACAATTTGCATAAAAGGAATATGCTTAAATTCACTTATTTAAGTTACCAAAATTGCTTATAAGGAAAATGCTTAAGTTAACTTATTTAAATCTCCAAAATTGCTTAAAATGAATAAGTTTATTAAATTCAACCAAGAGAATTTTTCTTTTATATTTAAGGAAAATATAAAACAAGTAAGAAGAATTTAGTTTGCCTGGGAAATATATTAATCAGACTTACTCATACTATACGTTTATTTTCATAGGATAGATATATTTATTTTCATAAATAATAAAACGCAAATAGCCCAAGTACCTCCCTATACTCATTGTATTATAATTAATTATGGGCCCACAGAAACCGGTTTTAGAGATCCAGAGATGAACTTGAACGGGTTCCTGACTCAACCTCAGCTTACACGAGATTGATCAGTCTCAGTTCGATCGCAACATGCCAAGTGAATGGGGTAAGACAGTTCGGCTGGCGGATAGTCAGAATTTAGTTAGTAATCCTGCGTGGCCTCGCCTTTTCTCTCCAAAGTTTTCCTGATTATCTGCCTGGTTCCGATGGCCTCTGGGGGCACCACGGCGCCCTCGCTCAGCGCCAGTCCGATCGTCTTCGCCCGGAACCTGTTCCGGGCCATCAACGCGGATGCTCCACCGATGAACCTCATGGTCTCGCCGGCAGCCGCCCGTAGTGCCATGACCCTGGTCTTCATGGGAGCCGGCGGTAAGAGTGAGGACGAGCTGCGCTCCAACCTGATCCTGGGTGCGGCCAAGAAGCCGGAGATCGCCAGACAGCACGCGGAGGCCTGGAGCAAGGAGTGCACCTGTGCCGCCAAGGGAGTGGCCCTGCGGCTGGTTACCCGATTGTACGTGGATGAGGAGGAGGATCTGAAGCCGGGCTTCAATCCGCAGGCCGAGGAGTTCTTTAATGCCTCAGCGGACTCCCTCAACTACACGGACGCCGAGGCCTCCACGAAGAAGGTAAATAAATGGCTGGAAAAGCAGACATTCTACACTGTGAGAAATCTGCTCACCCCGGCGGCCTTCAATGCCGAGTCCAGTGTGATTCTGGTCAACTCGCTGTTCTTCCGGGCGAAGTGGGACAAGGCTTTTCCGCTGGACGCCACAGCTCTCGGCGACTTCTGGATCAATCCTCGCCAGCGCATGGAAGTGAATATGATGCGGCAGATCGGCCAGTTTCGCTATGGCGAATCCAGGAAGCTCCGCTCGCAGATCCTGCAGCTGCCTTTCGAGAAGTCCAACGTGACCATGCTGATTATCCTGCCCACGGCCATCGATGGACTGAGCAGGCTGGAGCAGAAGCTGGAGCAGTTCGACTTGAACGCGGTGGCCTCCAGGAGCCTCATGAACGAAGTCGACGTGACCCTGCCAAAGTTCCGAATCGAGAGCGATATCGACCTCAAGGCACCCTTGCAAAAGGTAGGCTATATATATTCAGAATATGATTTACTTATTTATATAATCAACTTAATAGTTGGGCATCAATAGCGTCTTTGAGCCAGACGAGGCGGATTTGAGCGGCCTTTTTGCCAAGAAGTCACCCCAAAGGATATCGGAGGCCAGGCACAAACTGTTTCTTCTCGTAAACGAGGCTGGCTGCGAGACAGCTCCTGAAACAAGTAAGCAAGTTGTTATTTCAAATAATATAAAATATAAATTATATAAAATTTAGAAACCAAAACTGTAAAAGTCAAGAGGAACGCCGATCGCAAGACCTTCAAGGTGGACCGTCCCTTCGTCTTCGCCATCCGAAACCAGAAGAACGTGTTCTTCGTGGGCCACTTCATTAAGCCCTAATTGCGGGGCCGAATCGCAAATGTTTTGATGGCGATGCCCCCTTAGCCTTCTCTGCAAAATGGCAGTATCCCAATGAACATCAAATTATTGCCAAACAAATGTACACAATGCACCCCAAATACAAAAGGCAGCTGGCAGCTGGCAGCGTTCGGGGGCGAAGGGCTTCGGGGTGCCAAACAAATGGCGAAATGGCAAAATGGCTGCCGGACAGATCATTGCGAAAATTCGCAGATAGGAGCAGGAGGAAACGGAAAGGAGGGAACGGGAAAGAGGCAACAAGGAAACGGCGGCTGGCCAAAACCAAATGAAAAGTAACGGTAGCCACTGAGTGGCTAAGAAGCCGCAGCTCCAAATACTCTTTTAGACTTTGTCAAAATTTTAAGAGCCCTGGAAGCATAATTTTTATGATACAAATTTGATGTGTAGAATTTATTAATTTTATTGAAAAAAGAATAATTTTATTAGTTATTATGCATGATTTTAATTGGCATTTATTTGGAAGGACTTCACAAAGTACTATATTCTTAATTTGTATATTTGCCTAATAAGTTATTAGTTCGGGAGTAATAAGTAAGGTATCCGCCCATAGAATTTTCACCTGTAAACCCGACAGAGTACTCCAAGTTTAAAGCCCACCAGCCGGCCATAAACAGATGGACAGAAAAAATAAGTTGACCCCCCGGAGAGAGAGAGTAGGTAAAAGCGGCGGCAAACGAGCATCGCCGGGATTCCTTGCCCCAGCCAGGGAAGCCAACTTGTTAGCCAATTTTAAATACAACTGCTGCCACTGACAGTAATCAAGATTGCACGGCAATGGCGGCGCGGCTACAACAATGCCAAATGCCATTCCGGCCACCAAGGGCCAACAATTGAAAAATAAGTAATTTCTCAACTGTAGTGAAGTTCGCTGAATCGCTGGGGCTACCAGGAGTGGGAGTCGAGGCGAGAGCAATGGGAACTGGAGCCTGAGCAGGAGCCGGAGCAGGAGCCAGAGCAGGAGCTGGAGCAGGAGCAGGAACAGGAGCAGTGGCAGGAACAGCAGCTGAGACAAGCCAGCAGAGTCAGAGTCCGAGCAGGAATAGGAATCGGAATCAGAGTCCCTCGTCCGGTTGGAAAACTTTGCCGTCCAATTCATCGATGATTGTCGTGCCACGCGATTCTGGCCCTGGCACCGCCGTCTGCCATTGATGGCCATTCCCAGCTCCAGTAGCTGGTAGCCGGTGTGTCGAATGTTTATCTTTCTGCCGAGTTGTCTCCCCCACGGAACTGCCCTTCCGTCATCGCAGCGCAGCGCAGGGCAGGAAGTGCAGCTGCACAAACTTTGGCCAAACCCTCGGGAATCCGTGGAGCAGAGTGTCCCTACTCCGGCCAGGACCTGGTGTTGCTTGTGTCAAATGCTAATGCAAAATGTCACAGTAATCATATTACCGAAATTGGGGAAAATAAAATGAATTCGATTGCTACGAGCTGGGGCCATGAATAATTACATATAAATATGGAATTCCATATCTCGCACTCCTCTGCCAGGGCAGTGCAATTAATTTAATTGCCATGCATATGGTCGAGCTTGATCCACTCGAAAGGGGAATATCTGATGGCAACAATCGAGCAGTTGCATAATCTATGCCAAAAAACTGACCTCTCCTCCTGCGTGCATAATTCATTTCAATATGAATGTTGCTAATGCAACTGCAATTGCAACATGCTAAATTAAGAGCCAGGATCGATTCGGGAATGTAATTTAAAAGCAATCAAATGCATCCACATGCAAGAACGAGCGGCAAATGCCGGCGGCCACCAGAACGCATTAAGCATTAAGTCTCTCTTGGCCTGGGAAGTGGGTGCCTTCACAGGGGATTGGCTTATTATGCGGCCTTAGAATGGGCCAATGATAGCTACCACAAATGGGGTAACTTGAGCAGCTGCATTATGCAACAATCACTTGTGTTAAATTAGACAAATTGCAGCCTTTATTGGGTATTACCTAAAGACCAAATTGTTCAGATTATTAAGGATTTTAGGGTAAAGCTGGTAAGCTAGCTCTAATTGCCATTCCTCGAAAGAAGATCGATTTTAAAGTGTATTAAATATTTTCTCTCCTTGACAAAGTCACGGAGCTTCCTGTGGCAAAGTTAATCAACTAACTGCTAAGCCAGCCACACCCCCGATCGCCATGGAGAGCACATCCTTCGGGGAAAACTAACTTATTTATGGGTATCCTTGACTTTGACTTACGTGCCTGCCATCCGAATGAAGCTTCACTCCCTGCGAATTATATGCATATGAGTTGTGTCCTGGGTCCTGCCGGCCGACCCCAGGTTCGTGTGGGTATTGCCGCTCCGCAGGATCTGAGCCAGGGTCTATTGCCCCAGCCACATGCTGCAGGAAATTACATTTCAATTTTAAAACGACTCTCATTGCCAGCTTCCGTTACAGTTGCTCACCTCCATTTGCCCATCGCAGCGCCATCTCCATCTCCATCTCCATCTCCAGCTCCATCCCTATCGCCACAGCCATCGCCATCGTCATTCCGCCGTCATCGTGGCTGGTGGCCGTGTGGCAGGTGTGGCATTCGAGGCAGGTGTGGCGCACAGGCAGACGCTGGCGGCAGGTGCGGAGCTGCCCAGGTGAGTGAGCGGCAGCACACTAAATGTCCTGCCATGAGCGGCACTTATCGCTCGACTGCAGCTTAAGCGCCGGTTAATCCATCACAAAAGTGCATGCATTCCCCTCCTGCCTCCAACAATTTCCATGTGCTGCAAGGCGTGCAAAGTGCTGCCGTTGCTGATAATAAGCCGTCATCCAGGCAAAACTCCTGATGAGCTCAAACTGCAGCTGAAACTGATGCCTGCATTGAGAGAAACTTTCAGAGCTGGTCAAGTATTGCTAAATTTATATTATTCCTATTCATTCTATCTGGATAAAAGGAATAAGTAAATATATGTAGATATTACAATACATTTGAACACATTATTCTTTCTAGGTATCCCTTTAAATCTAAACTCAGACAGAAATTTAAGTAAACTAATATATAATACTTAAGTAAACTAATATAATATATTAATATACAGCTACTCTATTTTTATACCCATACACTTATTAGGTAATCAGGACCTTAGGAATATGTAGAAAAACATTAAATATATTAATGAGAGTCATAAATAAATATGGAAACATTAATTAATATAATTAATGTGTATAGTATTTTACTGGCTCCCCTGCCATTTTGTCAGTGTACTCCTTCCGCTTTGGACACGGCACACGGCTCACGGCTTTTCATTGTGGTTACGCATACGCCGCGTTGCCGCTTTGCCGCGTGGCTCGCTGCCCCGTTGGCAGGCATGCGTGCCGTAAACAGCGAACGGAAAAGCCGGGAACAGGGAAGTGTCGGTGGGGGCGGAAGAATATCCTTCCCCGGAATATCCATTCCACTTGCAGCGAATTGCAAGTCAACAGCCAAGTGTCTTAAGTATGCAAAAAGAAATCTGTGAGCGCTGCGCTGAACTCTTAACTCAAGTCTGGACAGGTGATTTAAAAGCCATTTGTCAGCCGGGAGTCTGTTGGGGGGCGTCGCTAGACTTTCACTGAGGGGTCTGGGTGATTGGCTTGGGTCAGTGAAATTATTCAAATTATCCCTGAGAAGATTTGCGCTGTCAGGATCCGGCTGTAGACGACTGCAGTCGGTTGGGGGCGGCAATCAAAGGGCCTTAGTGGCATTATTTTATCGCCCATCCGCATCCGCATCCGCATCCGCGTCCCCATCCGCGTCCGCGTCTGCTCTCCACGCAATCCTCCAGCTGACAGCCCACAGCCATGAGCCATGAGCCCGAGCCCCATTTGTTGTTGCCAATGGCAACCGACTGGATATCCCATCTATTATAAGTGCTTACCACTCGCCGTCGAGCATTGACATTTGGCTAATGGCAAAAATGTCACCGAAATGCAGACACAGACGCAGACAGGCAAATAAACAGCTTGCCAAGAGCGGGGCGTGGCCCGGCTTACCGAGGGTTTTCCGTGGAGGGCGTGGTGCGGAAATCTCGAAGAAACAATGGAAAACAAAAGCGAATGGGGGAAATCATAATTCCACAACCTTGACCCATCAGGTTATTCAATAAGCTTACCTATAATTTCGCTTTCCCGGCCATCAATCATTTTTTACGCCTCAATTAAGGATGTTTATCCGCTGGCAAGTCTTTTGGTCTTAAAGGAATATATTAAATACTCGGAAATACAATTAATAACGTTAATGATCTTACATAGCGGGTTTTTTGTGTCCTAGTTTTTAGGACAACTCAAGCTTAAAAATATTCATAACTAAGCCAAAACATCCCTAATCTTAATTCGGAAAGCTGTTCTATATTGGTTTTTATTTATTTAATTAATCTGCATACTTAGTTTAGAGATCAGAAAAAATAAATTTTTTGTCAATTTTTGACAATTTTAATGATGTAACCCCTTATCAAATTTTCAAAATTTGACAAAAAATTAGTTTTTGATTTTTTTCAATAATTTATTTTTAAATAATTAAGATTTTAACGGCGAATCGGAATATGTGCGACATTTGGCGAATACTTAATTATTGGCCAAAATATGCTGTTAAAAAGACCTCAGGTTTACGCATTTTTATGTCCTAATTTTTAGGACAACTCAAGGATAAAAATATTCATAACTACGCCAAAACAGCCTTAAACTCAATTCGGTAAGCTGATCTATATTCGTTTTTATTTATTTAATTTATTTTTTATTTTTATTTAATCAGAAAAAATAAATTTTTAGTCAATTTTTGACAATTTTAATGATGTAACCCCTTATCAAATTTTCTAAAAATGGCCAACATGTAAAATGTACTCTTCGGCCAACCGGAAACATCAGTTATCGGAAACCTTGTCGATGGTTTTGTAATATTTTGTAGCATACTTCTATCAGCACAAGTATGCTGCGTACGCAATGAATGCAGCATACTTTTAAGGGTATTACGATTTCAAAAAACTGCTGGCTGCTGCCTAGTATCTTCTGTTCGCCTAGTACCTGAAACCCAATTTCAGCGGATTATTCCTAAAATATATATTAAAAATATCCATAACTCGGTCAAAACAGCCCTAAATTCAATTCGGAAAGCTGTTCTATATTGGTTTTTAACTATTTAATTAATCTGCATACTTAGTTTAGAGATCAGAAAAATTTTTTTGTCAATTTTTTACAATTTTAATGATGTAACCCCTTATCAAATTATCAAAAATTGACAAAAAATTATTTTCTGATTTTCTTCAATAATTTATTTTTAAATAATTAAGATTTTAACGGCGAATCGGAATATGTGCGACATTTGGCGTATACTTAATAATTGTCCGAAATATGCTGTTAAGAAGGACTCAGGTTTACGCATTATTAGGTGCTTAAATGGGGTTTTTTATGTTTACCCCTTCCTTTATGAGATTCATATTTTATATTCTTTTATATATTTAGTTTAACCTATTTCCCATACCCAATCTAAACCCTATAATTTCTAGCGGTGCAATTTAAAATAATATGTGACTCGAGATGCAAGGACCTCCGTCTATTTATCAAATCTTATCCAAGCCGGCGGGGGCAACATTTCTTATTCACAGCCCCGCACACATAATTCATTTAGCAGCGGGAAGTGAGTGTGAGTCCGTGGTTGTGAGTGGAGCAAATCAAAAGCAATCATAAATCAAATTATTTGATTCATTGATTACATAACACATGCAATCGTGTGCGTTTGTGTGTGTGGCAGCTGTCTTAACGCGCCTATTTAATCAACCCAAACCCCTGGCCATATATCCCAGAACCCCCGATCCCCGATCCCCCATGACCCACATGAGAGCCCCACAGAGCCGAGGAGCCCGGCTATTGATTAATAACAATGCCCAGCATGGAGTCCTGAAAGAAAATTGCCTGCCTGGACTTGCTAATGGGCCAGGCCCCCGCCTCGATTGGAGGCCCTCCGACTTAAAGCTGTTGCAAAAATATGGCAACAATTAAAATTGCTTTGGCCCCATTATCTGGGCACACACAAAAGCAATTAACTGTCCGGTTTGATATCAATGGCAAATATAAATATACATGTGTGCACAGTAACAAAAATGCTGATAGTTTCAGCTTTAATAAATTAACTTATCTTAAAAAGATAGTTTCTATTTTTAAGTCATTACATATGTTAAAAATTTACTTGTTGAATTTTAAATATATTTTAATATATATTTTCCTTAAGTTCTTAGTCTAAAGAATGGGATATAATGCTGGAGCTGCTTATAAAAATAGCCAATATGTTGTTAAATCATTTATAAACATTATTATTTATAAGATATAGTTTGTAAGACTCCAGATTTTTCAAAACTTCCACTTAATTAAAGTATTTTGTTCAGTGTCTGTGTGCATGGGCCTTAATTGAAAAGTACTCGATGCAGCCACAGTCTGGCAAATGACTAAAAAACATACAAAATATACAAAATGCGAAGGCGAGTGAGCCAGGAGTGACAGGGAACGACGGACGGACGGGTCGGAGAAGGCATGTCCGGGTCGCAAATGTTATGACAAGTGATGTCGCCCCTTGTTTGCTTTGCCAGCATGCTGGCAAATTCTCAAAATTGTTTTTTCATTACACAGACGACACACTCCGTCGCAGAGGCGAGGAAAAATCCAGGGACAAGCGGGAGATGGGATGACGACCCGAGTTTTGGCCCCAACTAGCTGCAGTTGCTCTCTTGCAGCTCCGAGACAATAACTCATTAACATAACATTGAGAAGTCGCTCGCCGGCTTTCAAGTTGCACGTTGCAAGTTGCACAGTTGCCAGTTACCAGTTGCAACATATGCGCCAACATTTCACGCTGTCAATCAGCGAGCAAGTTTCGGCGACAACTGAACACAAAACATTTTGACATTTGCCAAATGTCAGCGGAGGCCAGATGATGAATGCGGCCCAGATCCAGGATTTGCAAAGGACTCCCCCATTCCCTCATCCTCCCGGATGAGGCAGCCCCCACAGAAAGCACCTTTTTGCATTTGGCAATTTAACAGACGAAACTCAGAAACAACAGACAAATGACCACAGAATGTATTTTACTTTTTAATACACTATGCTATGAGTTTGGAAACTTTTTGCAGCATTGGAAATAAACTTATATTCTGTATATAGAATTATGTGGGATGTATCTATCAAATATCTTATAGTTGTTTATAATTTTAGAAGAATTTGGAACTATTTCTAAATAAATAATTAAAGTAGATGCCAAAAGGTTTGTGATGTAGATACTTTGTCTCCCAAAAAATATAATTTACAGGTCCTTAAAGGAATTTAATATCACTAGATGACTCTTTAATCTAAAACTCAATTTTCGAAGCTTAAAAAATATTTCTGCTTCTTATGAATTTATTTATATATTATATTTATATTTTACTGCATATTCTTTACTTTTCTACAATCATTATATTTTACAGAGTATTTCATTGGTCATCCCGCTTAACCATTAAATTTCCCCTCGCTTTTTGTTTTATGTCTCTAAGCACTCGCGGCGAAGATGAACGACAACAAAAAACAATGACCAAGAATAATTGCATGAAATAAAAAGCGGATTTGCATTTTAGATTCCCAGCGTCCGGCGCTCGTCCACCTTTGCAATACTGTTGATTTTTGTGCTGTCATTAGAGCGGGAGATAGTCCTGGAGACGCCAAGGGGGGTAGCTGGGGTAGCAACAAGGACCCGGCCAGGAAAATATCTCAGCTTGTCCGCTGACAGTCGAGCTGGGGGACCGAAAGTGGAAACTGCTTGGTCTCCCCGATAAGAAGTGCAGCCAGCGATGGGAAAACCCAGCCAGGGCCAGGGCCAGGCGGGGGAAAGCCACTCTGAGTAAATGTCACACACAAAACTAATACTCGGGACCATTTTTTATGACAGCCTGTGTCCGGCCCGGCAAGTTGGAAAACCGAGATGGAAACAAAGGTGCACAGAGAATAAATAGGGCTTAAAGTGCTTCAGATTTAACATAACTATATAATTCTAGAACCAAGAACTTGATGTCTTAAAATCTATGAGAATTGTAAGGAAAATTTGGTCAGTGAATGGTAAACATTTATAAGTTTTGACTTGAAATATAGCTCTAATTAAATATTATAGATTTTTTCGTCTTTCAAAATTCAAGTTCCATTGATAATTGATTCAATTTAATATTTAATTTCTTCCACAATCTTTGCTTTATATTTTTTTGCTTAGTGAATCATTTAAAGTTTTTGTTGTAGCCATTCTTACTTAATACTTAATTTAATTTTATATTTAATTTCTTCCATAATCTTGGCTTTATATATTTTTTCTTAGTGAATCATTTAAAGTTTTTGTTGTAGCCATTCTTACTTAATACTTAATTCAATTTATTATTTAATTTCATCCATAATCTTTGGTTTATATTTTTTTGCTTAGTGAATCATTTAAAGTTTTTGTTGTAGCCATTCTTTTTTTGCTTTTGTCATTTTGTGTGTCATGTGCCCACGGCTGAGTTTTCGAGTCCTCGGTGTTTAGTTACATGTTTGTCTTTGGAGGCGGCGGAGCCCCGTTGATGAAGTGCCGGCTAGCTTTAAAGTGGGCCATATATTTTTATGATTTCCTCCTCCCCGCCGCTCCACGGAATTTGATGAGATTTGCCTGGCCTGGGCCAACTTTTGCGGTTCCTTGTTTTTTATTTACGCTCATTTCACATAATGCGGCAAGTTTGATGTGTTGTGATTTGCTTTTGATTGTTGGCATATTTCCAGAGGGGAACGGTAGCGGGGCGGGACCGGAACCGGACAAAGGCAATTAGTTGGTAAAGAAAGCGAGGAAGCCAAAGGAAATGCGAGAAGTGAGTGTGAATATTTTAGCTAAATTTTGCAGAACGAAAACGCAGCGCAAATAAATGCGAAAAATCCCACCCACTTCCAGGGCGCCCCATCGCCTTGTATGGGACAATGTAACATGCAAATTTTGTGGTGAAAGACTGCACAAAAAGCGGTTGCAAGAAGCAGCAGCACCACCACCAGCACCACCAGCACCACCAGCAGCAGCAACTATTTGCGCAAACAGAACAAGCGAACGAACAGCTTGTCTAATTGTAATCCGAGTTGTAAGTCGTTTAAAACAGACAACGGACGATGGCACTGGGGGGATTGGCGGTGGATCGGGACCCGGGCCAGGAGCCGGAGCCGGAGCTGGACGAGCGCTGGAGTACTCGAATTAATTACCCTCGGAAGTTGCTTGGTTAACAACGCGCAGCGAAATGGAACGGCACACGGAAATGCCCAGAGCAGAGAGAACAGAGAGCAGAGGACACTGGCCGAAATGATCACCTTCATAGGTCATTAAATCAAGGACACCCTCAACACAAATCCACAACGTAACTCAGCTTAATTCATTAAATATAAAACCAACTTTTCATATAATAAAAGCAAGTAAACACACTTGAATTTGTAGACCAGAAAATACATCTTTATTTGTATAAAAAATTTGAGACATACAATTACTATTTATGAAAGTTATATATGCTATACATAAAAGTAATAACTCATACTTTAAGATCCATAAATCAGGGCTTGTAATATATGTTGATTTAATTTAATTAAGTCCTTTTATACTTGATTCAATTTTATATTTAATTTCAATTAATTTAAAAACCATTTGTTCTTTCATAATTCATTAACTCGTTTATCAAGCCTGAGTTAAGCTTACCCTTGTGTTTGAACTATGTAAAGAAAAACTCTTGACTTTGCCACTTAATTATTTAGCCTTAACTAGATTTTTCTCGCAGTGCATCATCCAAATCGGACGCTCCGCTGTGTGGACTTTGCGTTCGGGAATGTCATCATCAACGCTCAAGTTCGCGTGCACAATGTGGCAGTGGCGACGGCGATGGCAATGGCACTGGCGCTGGATCTCTGGGCCTGGTCCTTATACTGGTCCTGTTTCTGGCCAGGACTTGTGGCCGCAATGCAATGAAATTGCGACCACACCACGCAGTTCATGCCGCCCACTCGAGCCCTCGGCCCACGCCTTCCTGCAAATGAATGCAGCGGAAATGAAATGAATTCGTTAGAGCCGCAAAAACGCAGCCAACGAGCTGCAATGAGAGCTGTGAACATTTCACAAACGGTTTGCAATTAATGAGTGCGAGCGTCCCGAAAAAACGACCAGCAAGTGAGAAATCTATAAAGCTATGCGTGAAGTGGGCGTCGGCTCCTCAGGGGGCGTGGCTGGCTGTCAGCGCGGCGTTTTGAGCTGTCAGTAACAGCCACAGAGGCAAAGAGGGAAGCATCAATCGGCCAAGTTATCAGTTTGACATCGTACGAGTCATGTGAATCCCCGGGATTGTCTATGCCAGGGATATATAGTATATACAGAATAGTTGAGTGGCCCGTCAGGTCCAAGTCGGCACTCTTTGAACAGAGCTTAACATAATGAGCTCAAATTAAAATCTTGTTAAAAGTGCAAAAGGCGCAGACACCGAAGACAAAAAAGAAGTAGTGCAGCAGCGGCGCAAAAAAATTTATAGAAATTATTCACGACATTTGCACGGTGCTGAGACACTGGAACTAAGACCCAGACCCAGACTGAGATGGAGACGGAGACTCTCCACTGCCTGCACTTGACTTTCAGTTAATCCCGGCAAGCTACTTAAAAGTCATTGCAGCAACAAAAGCAGCAACAGGACGCGCGCAAAGTGGGGAAGTGAAGATGCAGCTGCAAAGGAAAACTTAATTAGAAAATTATGCGCGCAAGTCGAAAGAGCAGCATTAGAGATGCGGACGAGCGACCCAGCCCGCTGATTTGCATATTAAATGTCGAGAAGTGATTTTCTAATGAATCAAAAACCATCAAATTCGGCTGCAGCCCTCAACTCGCAACTTCATGGTGAGCGCGCCGCGTTCTCCTGCAGTTTTAATGATGGCTTCGCATTAATGGCTGTCAAAATTGTTGCTCCTTACCCTGCACTTAGACTCCTCCGACACTCACCCGGCTTGGGATCCTGCGAAACTTGGGCAGGATCTACTTATGGAACTCGTTGGCTTAAGCTTTTTGCCCGCGTCTCCACGGTGCACTCCTGGCTGTGTGGGTGAGTGTGTGTGAGTACATATCTCCCGGCATCTACCGCGTTTTTTCCGGCTTTGTCAAAGCCAACGCCAGGCGGATGGGGCAGATAAGCATACATAAGTACAGTGTGTTTCAAAGATGTATGAATACTTGGAAGAATAAATATTACTCATGTCCTTGCATCATTATTTTTTCAGATTTTCAATTTTTGAGGCACCTCTCCTGGCTTAAATTTAATTTAAATATATTTTTACTCTTTCTTTACCTATATATTTTAAATAAAACTGAACGTGGTACTCCAGCATTGAGTTTTTTAACTTTTAAGGCACCAATCTTGGCTTTAAATTTATTTTAATATATTTTTACCCTCATTTACCTGAATATTTTAAATAAAACTGAACGTGGTACTCCATCTTTTAACTTTTTCAAGTTTTTACAGTAAAGAAAACACCGAAATAACATTTTTTATAGTATATACATATTATTTATAATTATTATTATATATTATTATATATAATTATGATCTGAAAATTCGCAGAAAATCTTGCTTAATATATTTCATTATTTAACAAATACAAACATATTTTTTCACCGTTTTATACTTTTGAATCCGCACTGTTTCTGTGGATACACTTATGTGTATTATGCGAATTTGGCAGGACAAACTTTTCTAGGAGTCGTTGGGCGGCGGGAAGCGATAATTTCACACACGACAACAACGAATCATAATTTTCTCGCATTGATGTTGATTAAGTTGTGCTTAAAGTTTGCCATCAAGCGACCCTCGTTACCGCTCCCCGTCCGACTTTCACCTCAAAGACGGTTTGCCTGACATTCTCACGTGCCAGAAGAGGTGGCGAAAACTTTTCACTCAGCAGGATAGATAGGAATTTTCCGGCAGAGAGTGGATGGATTGGAGTGGAGCAGGAGTAGGACCCGGAGACAGTCGCATCAGAAGCCAATAAGGGCAGACATTAAAATTCATTTAATGGTCAATGCACTCGCACGAGTGCGGGAAATCGGAGTTGGTTGCATCATCGCCATCGCCATCGCCGGGATCACAACCAGACGAGCAGCTGACTAAGTTTTAATTGAACTTTAGTGAGTTCCAAAGCCCCAACTTCGCAACAGCAAAGCCACAAAAGCAATGAACAACCCCAGAGAGATGGAGACGACGACAGCGACAGGAACCGGAAACGCGGGAGTAGGAGTTAGAGAGCACGTGGGGCGCTAAAAAATGGAAATGAAAAAGGGATACAGCAGGTAACCGGCAATATTACTTTAATGGAATAATTAAGCATGTTTGCCCAGCACAATGGCCAAGTTTGTTTTCTTAGTCTTTGTGCCCGGGCCATTGTTCAAGGCAGCACAGGCAGATGAAGAGGAGGGAGGAGGAGCTGCCAAAGGCCTGCAGCAAATTCAGCTCCTTGAAGGTCCTGAATATATCCTGCTTAAACGTATTCAATATGCAAGCCGCAGCGCAAACGCAATCGAAGTCGGCGGCAGATTCCTTGGCCATAATCATATTGAATGACAAATAATTGAGGTTAGTTTAGCCATTGACCTGTGGGATCTACGCTTTGCCAGGACGACAAGGGAGATATATATACAGAGAGAGAGAGAGAGAGAGAGAGAGAGGAGGGATGTCTCAAAGAGTGAGAACTACTCGGCGATGTCAAACACGTTTCAGGGCTCATGAGCAGGCCAAGTGTTGATGGGCGGTCCAGTGGGCGGAACCACCGCAAACCACACGTGCTGACGCTGCCGCTGCCGCTGAAGCTACGGGTACAGTCAGAGAAAAAGCATTGAAGAAGCTATGAAATCTCCTAAAAATATATAAATATGTATGTATAAATATATATAATATTTAATATATAAAATAAATAAAAAAACACATTTTTACCAGTAAGAAGAAAAGCCTTTTACTGAATATTTTCAAATCAAAATGTTATATTTTCTTAACTTCAAGCCAAATAACATTTAGGCAAAGGTAGAACCTTGATACCGCAGTGATCTCTGGATTTGAGATTGTTTTATAATCATTATCACTTGTAATATATATTTTTGCATTAAGAATGTTAGTAACTTAAAGAAATCTACCAAAAAACATAAACTTTGAGATGGAAAATAATCTTAAAAGCTCTTATCTATATATTTCCATTAATTTTTATTTTAAAATTGGTTCCAGCTCACCAGCTTAAGGTAAGAGTGTTCTTTTACATTTTCTTAGCTAATACCCAGTAACTTAGTTATTTTCTTACAGTGCACTGGCCCCACCGCAGCTGTTCTCTCCCCCTCTCTCCTCAGTTCCTGGTGCCGCTAGTCCAATACAAAGGCGAACAATTTTCTAAAGAAAAACTTTTTGTAACGGAAAAAGCAAAAGTTTTGCCTTCGACACCGCAACGAGGATTGTGTTTAGCAGGCCATACAAAAGTGTGAAGCAGACAGCTAGTCAGCGAGAGAGAGGGACACAGGGATAAAAAAAGAAAGAGACGGGCGGCAGGGAGCGGGACAGAGAGGGTTGGCGAGTGCATCGCACTTCCTGCTCCTGCCGACTGCTAATCCATAGTCATAGTCACACTTGGCTAGTGATAGTTTTAGGCGTACGTGTGGAACGTTTCAATTTAGTCCGACGGAGTCGCGTGCGCAGCAAAAATTGAATTTATTATCATTCGAATTGATTGTAAGGAGCAGCATCAGCATCGGGTGCTCCTTGCCACTTGCCACTTGCCACTTGCCACTTGCCACTTGGCACAAAGCAGGTCTAATAAGTGTGCGAGTTGCTGCGGTCACAAAGTGTCAAATTTACAACTGACTTTGATTTACTCGCCTGATGAAGGGGCGGCGTAAATGAAATATCTTTGATTTAGCTGAGATTTTTGCAGTCTGTAAAAAGGGTCCTGGAAATTGTAAAAGTTCCTTGAAAGGATACATTAATTTGCAGTCAAAGGAATACAAGTAGATATTTATAGATTTTGCATACATTTGTGGTTGAATTCTTGGAGAATATAATAAATAAATGAGGCAGAAAAATAGTATCCTATTTTCCGACTTAAGCCTTTTAAAAAAAGCCAGTGTAGATACCAATTCCCTTACAAAAGAAATTAAAAGATAACCAATCTGCTGACCCCAGGTCGATTTGTTTAAAACAAATTTATTTCTGTTCCTGATTCCTCAATTCTCTTTTGACCTTTCTCCCTTTCGACTTTCGCTGATTACACTGGCGAAGAGAAGGGAGTGGCGAGCAGCTTCCGTCCGGAAGTTGTGTGTGCTCGCTGGAAGCCAGGCCAAAGTCGTTAAAGCTTCATTTCCGGCGCAGTCATGCATGTAACCGAGCATTGACCGCCGGCCCCGAGCGGGCCAGAAACTGGATGCTAGACGGAAAATCAGGACTGATGAGCAGCCATTGTCTTCTGGCCAATACCGCATCCAGCAGCTGGTCGTTTCCCGAATTCGCGCCCTTAAAGTGCATAAATTATGCAATTTAAATTAATTAAAAGACTCGTCAATCCGACACGTGCGCATTAGCAGCCTCTGGGATGGCAGCAATTTTCACGCGCCAACTTGCGGGAAAATGCCAGCCGGAAAATGAGAGCCACCGAAAGCCCCAGAGAGGGGCAGAGAGAGAGCCGGCGAGTGTGATTACTGCAAACACTTTCATTAAAATTATTACGGCTGAAAATGCTTTTTGCTGCTGCTTGCAATTGTTGCCACTCGTCTCGCGCTGAACCTGAAGTTGCACCCATCGCCGGAGCCCCCCCCCCGCTGCCGGCTCCTCCCGCCAGCATTTACATGCGGGGCACTGCGTTGCCTGCATTGTTGCTGCTTGTTGTTACTGCCAGCCCAGAGGCACCAAAACGAATATCCATTGATGCACTGGGCAAAAAAAGGGTTTCTATATGTGGGAGTATAAGTATTAAATTTCAAAAATGAAATGGAGAGCCCAGAAAAGGTTGAATCCACTCATTTCACTTTTTAAAACATAATCTCTTGCAGGCTAAGTTAAAAGTAAATCTTAATAAATATTTAATACATTTTTTAAGCCTATAAAAATTAAAAGAATATATATCTTATTAGGTTAACGTATCTATAAAATTAATTAACTGGCTGCAATGCATAAATATTAACTTAAAAAGAAACTGAGCCTAATTTTAAATTGTTTTCTGAAACTTCTACATTTATATTTCCCCTTCCTATTCTTAGTGCTATATTTTTCTCCCAGTGCAGATGCCGCTGGAGTTTCAATGGGTTCAAAGAGAGCTGGTTGAGCTTGGGTTGTGGGGAGGGGCAGCACAGCGGGAGAGAGTGTGTGTGTGTGTGTGGCTGAGGTGTTTGTCTGCGGTGCTGCGTGTGCTGATTGCTTGGCTGCTGCCAATGCCAACGGCGGTTGGCAAAAGGGGGCCAAAAGAGTGGCAGCGAGAGAGAGAGGGGCGCAACATGAAAATGCAATGTGCTCGAAATGAAAACATTAAAAATTTAATTGCGATAATACAAGCGCATAAAATGTTAATGGAGTGTATGTAATCTGACACAGCAGACGACGACGACGATGACGGCGACGGGGAGAACTCCGAGGACTCCGAGGACGGCAAGGACTCGCCGCGTAGCGAAGCGGAACGCAATGAAATAGCCAAAAGGAAGCAGCTGTAATGAAGGATAAAAGAAATTAAAATGCTTTGTATGTTTGCCTGCTTGTTGGCAACAAGGATCTCGGCAGCAACTCCGCTCCCGTGGAAGCTCCGTCAGTGGCTGCCAGTCCGACTGTCAGTTCGGTTTGGTCTTAGCCCGGCTGGACTCGAGTTTCCGCAGACGCTGGACGCTGGTCTTTGGGCTCCAGATCCTGGATGATGGCCTGCTTTCAGCGCCAAAAACCAACGAAATGCCAGCTATGCGCATTAAAGCCACTCGCCAAAATTGGTAGCTCGGATTAAAAGGGGGAAAACTCGGTGCGGAGGTGGCCCAAGATGCCAGAATAAAGAAATACAAATGCAGTCAAAGGAGAAACGTTGAAAACAAGCTGTGCAAAAAATTGTGAGCTCTGGGGAACTCAAAACTCAGAATCGTATAGAGGACACCCTGTATACGGCGGAAAACTTTATATTTTGTTATCTCCAGACGGGAAGTTTTGATCAGGAAAATAGAGCTTTTATTTATACAGTTTTAGTGTAAATACTTGCCTCTATAAATTCCTTAATAAAAACTTAGAGCACTTCTAATAAAATCATACTCAAAAGCTATACAATTTATACTTCCTATATACCCCGCCCGAAAATAAATTTCCTGGGTATGTCGACAAGTTGAAGCATTGCAAATTCAACTCGACAGCGTAGTCGAAGGTGCTTCGTCGCTTCTTGTATTGGCAAAACAAAAACAGGAAGTGCTCTGCGTTGCGCTTAAGTACTTCCGCTGGCTCATTGTTGCTATACACCTGCACACCAGTGCACCTGCACACCCGTACACC
This sequence comes from Drosophila pectinifera, assembly GCA_008042775.1. Classification (NCBI taxonomy): domain Eukaryota; kingdom Metazoa; phylum Arthropoda; class Insecta; order Diptera; family Drosophilidae; genus Drosophila; species Drosophila pectinifera. Next base: position 84,387 of record VNKC01003704.1, read on the forward strand.
TGAACACCCGTACACCTGTACAGTTGCAGGTGGAGCGGCAGACTCCGCAGAGAGTGCAAATAGTTCTCGCATTCACCATAATTGCCGCGAGCTGTTTTCCCTCCACCTGTCGAACAGGAGCGGCACAACAGCAGCAACAATCAGAAAGTTATAAAGCACACACACACACACTCTCCCCTGGATTCGGGGTATTTCTGGATCCGGGATATATATTATTTTGCATATCGAACGCTGACGGAGAAGGTTTTGTGGCCCGCGGCTAGGTAAACAAATTGCAAGAGAGCTGCACTCTTTTGGCATCCCATAATCAGTAATGCCTGAAACAGATTCACCAAAGCCAAAGGGGAGCGCGATATACACTGGAAAATAGTCCTTGATATTGCCATGAAATCAAACTTAAAAGGGCTTTATAACAATGATTTATTAATACATAAACTATGATTACAACCTCCTATTCCAGGCAAACTTCCTTTAAACACTTGTTATTTAGAATAAAAGGCTTAAAACTTACAGAGCTCACTAAACCCCTTAGAGATTATATTAAATACCAAGTTATGCTCGAATAAAATCGAGAGTGATAATATTGAATTTAGCCAGCCGCTTTTCTTTCAGTTTATAGCCAAACTCTGTGGCAACTTCATTTTAGCCATATGCCAGGGCCACCTTTTTAAAATGCAAAACAAAACTTTCGGTTAACAATACTAATCCGGCAATTTATGCAAGGGATTTCGACAGCTGGACCACAGCTGCTTAAACAAACTTAGTGGCTTGGGGCAAACTACAAGCGCACACCCACCGCCACACACACACACACACACAAAGGGAAAGAGACGGAGATAGAGGTACAGAATGCGACAAATACAAAGCGCCGGACCCGGTCGGCTATCATAAATAAGTGGCCGGGCTGGGGAAAAAGCCGTGGCCGGCGTGGACGTGGCCTGCTGAAAGATGCCCCAAATTATGCCAACAGCAGCTAACAAAAATACGCAGAACGAAAAAAGCTAAAAAAAAAAAGTAGGCGAAAAAAGAAGAAAGCCGAAAACAAAGCACCAAAATTATATGAGGCGCTTACGGAACTTTGCATCGCCCATTTTCCCCGGGCAGGCCCAGCCCCAACCGGAAAGTCTGGCCGTGATGCATGGCGTATACGCAACTTTTGATGCCGCTCAATGTAAATTTCTCTCGTTAGCTAACGCTAACGCCCCCCACCAAAGCGGCCCTCGGAAAAACAATTCATTATAGAATTAGAAAGTAATTCGAACGGAAATTTTACTTGTGGACCGTTGCACAGCAAAGTTGCCACATCGACGGCGCCCTGGGTGCTGTGCTGAGTGCTGAATGCTGCTGGATGCCGAGAGTCCTGGCGAAAGGAATCGTTATCTGTGCGGCCGGGATGGAGGGTGCGCGCACCTCAACATAAAATTTAAGGCGATTAAAATGTCAAACACGACAAAGCGTGCGGTATTAAAAATGCCAACAACGTGGCAACAGCCAGCAGGGAGACGCTCCGAGGGGGCGAGGGGCCTGACACCCATGATACCCTGGCATAATACCCTGCACAGAGGGATCTGTGGGACTAAGTGGATGAGTTTGAGGTAAGGCCTTTAATTGAAAACGATTTCAACAGGAATTTTTATTTCCTTTTTTACCTTAACTGCTTTGAGAAATTATTATATTATCAAATAAATTTATTATATAAATATTACAACCAGCTAGTAAATGTATGCCTTTACAAATAAGTTTATTATTAAGATAAGATAAGACTTATAAATCGGTTGTTTTTTTTAAGGATAAATTAAGAAATTCTTTGTGTTCTAAACGGATGAAAAGTCCTTTAAAATGAGGATGGAATCTGTCTTTATATTACCTAAATAATTAATATTAAAAACTATTAGAGATATAAATAATAACCTATTATTATTATGAAGGAAAGCTCTTTGAAATGAGGATGGAATCTGTTTTTAAATTACCTAAGCATTTAATATTAAAACTATTAGAGATATAAATAATTACTGATTATTATTATGAAGGAAAACGCTTTGAAATGAGGATGGAATCTGTGTTAAATATTTAATATTAAAACTATTAGAGATATAAATAATATCTGATTATTATTATGAAGGAAAGTACTTTGAAATGAGAATGGAATCTGTGTTAAATAATTAATATTAAAACTATTAGAGATATAAATAATTACTGATTATTATTATGAAGGAAAGAGTTCTGTCATGAGGATGGAGTCTGTCTTTAAATGACTTAACTAATTAATATTAAAACATTTAGACATATAAATAATTACTGATTATTATTAGTAGAGTTTTCTGTGGGGGATAGTAAAATAAATATTGGAATACCAACTAAACAGGGTATCCTTGTCGTCGCTTTAGGCCACTCTATCTCCCTACAGTTTCCCAGCTGCCCTTATTTCTATTTTCCACAGATATGTGTGTGGGTGTGTGCGTGTGGGCAGTTGGTCCACCCCCAATTTTGCGATCCTGTTTGCCTTTGCATAAAGTGCCATTGTTGCTGCTGTTGCTGGTGTTGGTGTTGCTGCTGCTGTTGCTGGTGTTGCTCCTGTTTTCGGCGCTCGGCGCTCGGCGCTGTTTGCGCTCAGTGTTAAGTGCTTAACGGCATGTCAGCGCTGTTGGCCGGCAGACAAGAGTTCTGGGGGTCTTAAAAATCGAAAGCTCGCTTTCGGTTTTTGCCTGTCAATTAGTTTTTCGAGCCAGTGGCGGGACAACTTCAAGCCGAACCGAATTTCCCGCAACACTTTAAGTCCGATGGCGATTCGCGGTTGTGTTCGCATTGGCTGGCTGAGTTGGCTGAGTTGGCTGAGCTGGCTGAGTTGCGAAAAAAGAAGGAATTGCGCAAATTGTGTGACAGCGTGTAAAGTTGCCACTTTCACACATAACTCATAACTTTGGTGGCGGCGAAACTTTCGCTTCGAGAGGGGGAAAATATTGCCGGGAGCCAAAACATCGGCGACTATTTGGACGCTCTCATGTTCGACTATTTATCTCGACAAGTGTATGTGGGAATGTGAGCGTCTAAATTCTGTCTTCTCTGTCTGGCTATCGCCCTCTCTTTCCCCCTAGCTAGCCGTCTCTCTCGCAGTGCCACCGCCGCTCTCGCTCTTTCTCCTATGTGGTGGAGTTTTGACAGCGCATATAAAAGACCATAAAACAAAAGTTTTTGCTCAACTTTCAGCGCTGCAACGCTCAACTTTAACGCCTACAAAGCGTCGCTATAACCGCTGCACTGGCTGGCTGGCTGGCCAGAAAGAGACGGGAACAGGCGCAAGGAAAGAGAGAGGTGCTCCGGCTGGGGGGTCTAAACTATGAACTCTTTGCGGTATTAGAAACACAGAGCGCAGCGCAGATTCTTTTTTTCCTGGCTGCTCCAGCTCTTTGTTTTTCCCATTTCGGCGACTCCTCTTTGACTTCGTGTGTGTGTGTCTGTAAGTGTGTGTGTGTGAGTGTGAGTGTGTTTGTTCCAAACAAACGTCAAAAGCAGAAGAAAGAGGAAATGGAGACGGGGAGGTGGGAAAGGGTAGAAGGAACTCATGAATTATGAAAATTTAAAACGTTCCCAGCATCAACGCAATGAAACTTTGTTGCCTTTTTTAACCTTTTAGCTGTTTTACTCCTTTTAGCCCGTTTTTTTTTTGTGTTTACGCTTGAAATTAACTGGCAAATGCCGAGTTTCAATTGCCAGGCACACAGGGCATAAGGGCACCGCCTCACCGAGCCCGAACCACTCGCGAAAACCATCCATTCCGTCAAGCAATCCCACCAAACCCACCACCCACAGTTGACATCAATCATTGCCTACTTATGGGAGCCGGAACTGGAAAGGCTAAGAGGGCAGCCATGTAGACCTGGATTTCACTTGAAAAAAGCCAACTTTGAGCCAAATCGATACAAGGAGGGATTCATTAAGAACTTTTGATTGTTTCTAGTATAAATATATTTTCAAAATTAGCTTTGAATAATTTATAATAATTAATTTATGGCACTGGCCTTATTTAATTCAGACTTTTTGAAACCTTTCAAATAATGGATATTTCTCTTTACTAAAATATATTTTTTTTAAGTGAAAAAGCAACCATTTTTGCCAGTGTAGAGAGAAGATAAAGATAGATCCAGCCAGCGTTGGGTGGCCAAAGCTGCAACTGCATTTCGTGCTGCCGCCTCTAATGAAGTAATAGAAAATGCAAAGTGCTGCATAAAAAATGATGCACATTTCTCAAAACGCAATTATGTTGGTTGTCTAACAGCAATGGCCCTGCCAGCTGAGGGGAGGGCGGGGGGAAAAAGCCATCATCATCCTGGTTGGCGCTGCAGCTAATAATAATAACAGCTCATGAGCACTGACATTTGACAAATGGCGAAAAACAAACGAGGAGCGCCCCAGACACGGCACGCCCATCCATTTAGCATGCAAATGCAGCTGCAGCCATTCCACTGTCCATTAACTTGGCCAAAAGGGAGAGGCGGCAGCCGGTGGACAAAAGGCTCAAGTTGATCGGCCATATTGACAATGCCTTGTCGCACAAATTGTTTATTACCGGAAATGTCCAGGCAATGTCTGCCAGTTCAACTTTACAACTTCTGAGCCACCCAAGAGCCCACCTAAAGACCCAGCTCCCTCGAGTCCCAGAGTCCCATAGTCCCAGTTCCAGTCCCAGTCCCAGTCCCAGTCCCAGTCCCTGTCCCAGTCCCAGCCCAGTCTCGGTCTCAGTCTCAGTTTCAAATCAAAATGACAACGAAGCTTCTTTTCATTGTTGTCGCTGTCGATGACACAACACAAACAGAAAACAAACAAAAAAGCTGGCATACAACTGAGCTGAAAAGCGTGGAGAACTTCCATCCGCAGTGTTGATTTTTCTTTTTGGCTCCCATTGCTCTGGTTGTGTATTTATTAAAAAACTTTTGTAATTATAGCAATGCGTCTTCTGCCAGCGGACACCTGAGTGCTGGACATTTGTCCGTTTGAAGTTGAGAATTCAGCTGCTGCCTCTCTTAAAGTTCAATAAAGCGAAATGACAAAACTTGACCCCGAACACATTTCACAAAATCTAATGAGCCAGCCTTTGACCTGCGATTTCTGACTCATCTAAAAATCATTTATCAAGACTAAGATGAGATTTTGAAGATTGAATTATATTTGTAATTTGATTAAACCGCAAATGTCTGCCAGACCTGTGAATATTAGTTAAAGCAAACGTCTCTTGCCTCAGAGGAAACCAAAACTGAGGGTTAAATAACCAGTAAATGGAAAGCATTTGGTGGTTGGCAACAGCAG